>JAPSES010085792.1:0-23847 GCA_029822895.1 Maxillicosta whitleyi | reverse complement strand
TAAGATTCTTGATGTAGTACTTCTACTTTTACTTGAGTAAATATTTTGCAGGGTATTGGTACTTTTACTTAAGTACAAACCTTCAGTACTTCCTCTATCCCTGAATATAAGTGCTATATTTACCATTTACGTGCATTTTCACACAACAAGACTTGAGCAACCGGACTTTGGGGAAAAGCGCTGGCCGACCTCTTCCAACCTGGCCGACCCCTAATCGTTCTGTTCTTTTTCGGGGCTATTTTTACACTCAGACTAGGCACAATATCCAGAATTTTAAGCCAAGTGGGCCTAGATCCAGATCCAGTCCCCAGTGTGAGTAAATCATAAGAATCTGGCTTCTGGATTCATCCTTTTTTCAGTCACCAATTGTGTTAATTGTATGTTCTTTATATGCGTGTGTTTTGTACAGAACTGAAATAAAAATACTCATTCATTCATTCTGATATTTTGTCACTAATCAGGCTTTTAACGACTCAAACCTCTGTAGCACTGCTGAAAACTACCTCCATGAGTCTATGCTCGTTAAAGATATCTTTACTTTTACATCTTTCATGTTTGTTTTGATTAACGACACCTACAACTGACATCCTTTGTATTTAAGTTTAATAGACGCGGTAAAAAAAAAACATTCTTTAGATAAGAATGTTCACGACCTGTACAGTTTTACGGAACCCTCCACAGTCTAAAGAATGTTAAATAAATGCACTTCGCTGCTTAATCCAAACCAGATGGTACAAAATGGGACGTTTGAATGGGTTTTTCAGGTGATTTGTTGACATAGTGTGTAAAGTCCGGTCCGGATCAGAGTTTCTAATGAGGTTCCAGACAGGCGTGTGCACTGATGAGTGGTTGGTTCAGTTTGTTAGATCTCCAGAGGTTGGTTTTAGAATGTTGAAGTATATAGTGTGTGTTTGTCTCAATGTTTATAGTTTACCTGTTGTTGTGAAAACCGTGTTTATATTCTGTGTTTTCTCTGTTTATTAAAGATGACTCCAACTCGTCTAAACAACAGAACCACTCCAGAAATACACAGTTAAATTGCTCTTTCCTTTATGTGCGTGCGTGTGTGTTTGTTGTCGTATGATGTCATTTTTATTACTTTATAAATGGTAAAATGAGCCCATTTCTCTACTGATGTATTTATTTTGCACAGTAACAGACAAACACGTCTTCTCCATTTACCGTCATAATTAACTTTAGGTTCTGCCGGCTTTGAAATTCTGCTTCAACTCTTGGATGTTTTATACTCTGCCTGTGTTGTCTTTTTGTTCCGCCAAGTTCTCAGAGCTGGAGTTATTTTTTTTTTTTTGACAATCTGAGTTGAATCAGAGTGAGAACGAACCACTTTCTGTTATTGTGATAAACACACAGGCTCACACACAGATCTGTTGGATTCATCAGTTATTTGGTGATTATCTGATGCCACATTTATCTGTGAAAATATTGTTTGCTGTGGTTGAGGAGCTGTTCGGTTCACTGTAAAATTAAATAACACACACTGACAAACAAGCATTAGTTAAGGAACAAACAACAAGTGGCAGAAATGTTCCTCTTGGCATTTATACTCAGTTTATGCCATTAATAATAAAATCAATAATGATAATAATACCTATTTAGTTTTATTTTTTATCAGGCACATAATCACTTTTTCATACCTGACATAGACACTATGAACTTTGTTGGATTAATAATAATAATAATAATAATAATGGATTAGAATGATGCAAAAATCCAAATCTGACACTTCAAATAAGACCTAATCACCTAAAGAGTAACTTTTCAGTCAGATAGAAGAACTTATTTTTAGACAATAGATCTTGAAAATTTTTATTGTTCCATTGGTAGATTGTTTTTGCTCAATTCAAGCAAAAAAAAATAAATTAAATCTGTCAGTGGATTAAGTGAAAACAGTCCTCTACCTCCACGGTTCTTGCTGGTATTCTCCATCTGGGTACGGATCCACCAGCACCTGGAAAACGGACAGAACTGTGGACGCAGAGGACGGACAGAACGCTCCGTCTGTATCCGTCTGTGTCTTTAACGTTACTTCCAGTCGGTGTACTTATGTTTATTTAGTTAAATCTCCACACTGCTGCATTTAACTGTAAATGTGATGCTGCCATAAGTGGTAACAGTGCGGTTGTATCCGAGTACTTTTACGAGTACCTTTACAAGTACAGGTAGTTTTCGGGTTATGAACGAGTTCCGTTCCTACGCTGTTCACGCAACCCGAATTTAAGTCAGAATTAACCCTTTAGTACCCCTAAATACCCCCTAAATCTTTAATCCAAATACATGTATTATACTTCATATTGTTACGGCCCGGCTCAAAGACCGCAACCAAAAAGAAAAGTAGTAGAAAAAATATAGGTTTTATTTTAGTGCAAGTTGAGAGAGTTGTAATCTTCCATAAAAACAGCCGATGTCCATATTAACAGCTGATGTGTAGCCGCAGCCGTAGCCACTCGGACCAAGTGCAGGCGTGAGAGAGGGCGAGCGAGAGTGAGAGAGTCTATAAGGGACTATAAGGACGAGCATGACACCGGGCCCAGGTGCAGAGCATCTGCTAATAATGGGATAACCCCCCCTTGAGCAGGTTCTGCAAAGAAAAGACAGAAGAGAGACCCACACACCTCTAGTGGTGTGGAGGGATCGTTACAATATTAATAAAGTAAAGAGATTTTGGCATCATACAGTAATGGCGGAGGAGACTTTGTAAAGACGTTGTAAAGTTGAAATGACGTAAATCGGGTACGTCGTAACCCGAGGACTACCTGTACTCAGGCTCAGTATCAGACACAATGATACCGATACTGGTATCGGCATCGTTGCATCCCTAAAATAAATCAGTATATACAAGTGATTGAGACTTTTATTTCTTTATTTTTCACTATACTATTACGTCACTGGTAGCTTAGGTTCTCCTGTTCATATTCTCTCTCTTTATATATACTATTATTATAAATACTATTAAATAGGACACATAAACTGAAGGCCTTGTTTTTTTCATGTGCTGTGCATTTTCCAACATCTGTGCAATGTATGGTTTTTCTTTACGTGACAAGAACAAGTAAGACTGTGTAAAGGAAATTTCACGGATTTCAACTCAGCTTGTGGTGCCGAATACCTCCGGGATGAATTCACATTGTTGAGCAGAAACAGGCCACAGTCACAGGAAAGAAAAGGACAAAACACAATGAGTCAGATGTCAAAGACGCAAGGTCACATGTGCATTTATCATGAGACTTTGATCTTTAGAGTCTGCATTGTGTTTAATGCAGTAACTGCTGCCGAGCGGTGCAACCACGACTTCCAACTTAAAGTATAGATGGAGATTTAATGAAAATGATAAAATGCCAGGAGAGATTTGATGTCTTTGGTAGAGCATGAAAACAGGCAGCGGGACGGGTGTTCTCTGAAATCACGAACAGGATGACTTTTTTTGGCAGTTCTGCTCTGAATCCAGGAGGTATATGTGACCTTGCGTTTTCCTTTTCTGTGTATTGTGTGGATCACGTTGCTGTCATAAAGGATCAGACTGAAGTCACTGGTAGCAGATTGGCTCCTCACATTCTCTAAAGCAAAGTGGTGTGTCGTACAGAGGACAGAGGCGGCTGCAGTCGACGTCCTGGCCTATTATATGCCCCCATATTGAGCTGATACTGAACAGACATGAGGGACGTGTGTGCATACTTGAGGACGCCGCTGTTCGCTGTCAGAGGACGAAGGTCGGCTCATTATGCCAACTCTTGAAGTTTGAGTTTGTGGCTCAGTTCCCCTCACGTCAAAAGATGTTATCCAGACCTACTAAAATCCAGACTCCAGATTTTATGGGGCCTGAACAGTAACTTTTATGTGATATATATAATAAAGAACAGTGTCTTAGTCACAGTGTTGTGTAAGCAAAAGTGTCTAAAAAATATATAAAGTCTTAATTTGGCAGAATATAGCAATCATTTCAACAAGTTTCTGCAGGATTTTCAGATAGATTGCCTAGTTTTAAAGATGCAGAGTGTAAGATTTAAGGCAGGGGTCTCAAACATGCAGCCAAAGGTTAAAATCAGGCCCAAAAAATCCACAATCAAGGCTGTTGAACTCATTTTAATTCAGGTTCCACATACAGACCAAAAAAATAATAAACTCATATTTTATTCTTGGTTTGATGTTAAAAAAATAATATGAGATTTTGCCTATAAATAGTAATAAATAATAATAAACAACTTCAGATTTTTTATTTAGTGCAAAAAATAATAAGAAATGATGAAAATATTTACATTTACAAACTATCCTGTAACATTAAAATGAGAATAACCTGAACAAATATTAACAACCTGAAATTTCTAAGTGTCTTACCATAATGCTCTTATTTTTTTTTTTTTAAAGAAATTTCCATTTTTTTCAGGTTATTCACATCTTTTTTTCTTTGCTTGAATAGTTTATAAAAGTATTTTCGAAATTTAATGTTTTTTTTTTTTTTGCATTGGAACAAAGACAAACATTTGGAGTTGTCATTATTTATAGGTTATTATTATGCTATTATTTTACTTTACTAGTTTCTTTTTAATAGACCCCTGATTTAAGGGCATTTTGGAATATCCTCCTATAAGAACTACAAAAGTATGTTAGGTCTTTCTTTCTTTCTTTTTTTTTTTCTTGTTTCCATTTGCACAAACAGTGGAAGAGTTACAGCCATCCAAACTTCATATGCACAGGGTGTGTCAGTGGTGACGCGTCAGGTTTTAAAGAGTTAAGGTGGTTTAAGATGCATTACTGTTATATAATATGGTCAGTCCAGACTTTCTTAATCTCAAAAAGCCCATTACACACAAAACAAACACTTGTTTTAACAACACTTGCATATTGTCTGCAGCCACCATACGTACCATAAATGGACAGACAGACAGACATAACCTGGCATAACTGAATAAATCCATGCAGTGCAATATTTACTCAACTAAAGGTCGATCATCTAATTAAAATACTTATTACTGTGATGAAATATTTATCTTCCCCTCCCATATTTCAGAATCGCACAAGGTGGTCAAGTACAAGAAGGAAAAAGAAAAACAATAGTGTGGTTTTCTTTAACCCTCCCATATTATCCATCGTCCCACCCTTCCACCCAAAACAACAAGGACTGAAAAATGAATAAATAGTGACTTTAATAATTTTTCCCCAAATTCCCTCCACCCAAGAATCCCACAATTCTGACATGAGAAAACCATTTCTACAAATAAATTTGCCACGTTAGTGATACCCACATGAAAACATACAGTAGAACTCACATACCGTTTATTCTTCAATTACATGGTTTCTAATCAGAACTGGTGTCAGTGTCAGCATGAACAGATAAAAGACACTTTTCAGCCACAGACCATGTAAAAAAAAAAATATTCAAACATGTCAGGTGCCTGTAATGTAATTTCTGCCACTTAAGCACAATGTTCACTTCTACAGTTTTAATCTAATACATTAAACTACATTTTCAGCTCTTGTAGATTTATAGACACGTATGATGCTCATCTGAAGAGTTACTGTCCGATCTGCCACTGCAGGTGTGTGTTATTTTATCAGCAAAATTGTCAATTTAACACAGTGTTTGTCTTGCAATGAATGATTTTCATTCACTGAAAGTCTACATGGTTTTTATTTTGTAGTGGCTAAGAGGCATTTTAATGAAACTGTGATTATGCAAATACACAATTTTTAATAAATAGAATGGAAGATACAAGGGCTGCACAATTAATCGATAAAAGATCATGATCTCGATTCACACATGGGATTAAATGTAAAAAAAACAAATATGATGGAAGCAGACCTGAAATACATTTATAGATAAAAGAATACCAGTGTTTTATACATGGCCCAGCCCAAAAAAAAAAAAAAAAAATCACACATGCCATATTTGACATCACCTCCTTTGGTTTTGATTCCAAGAGACATTCAGTGGATTTAACCAGGGGTGGAGGTCTAGTACTTAAGTAAATGTACCAATACCCAGCAAAATATTTACTCAAGTAAAAGTAGAAGTACTACATCAAGAATCTTACTTAAGTAAAAGTACTAAGTACTTCCTTTAAAACACAGATGTCAAACATGTGGCCCGGGGGGCAAATCCGGGCTGCCAAAGGGCCCGATCCGGCCCCTGGGATGAATTTGTGACAGGCAAAAATGTATTAACAAAAATTTTAGTTCAGGTTCCACATTGAGACCAATTCAATGTCATAATGACCTATAAATACTCACAAATCCAAAATTTTGTCTTTGTAAAATGTTAATGTTTTCATGTATTTAGACTAAAACAAAGTAGAATTTTGCAAAAAAATCTGAATTACCTGAAATGTCTTAAAAGAACCATGTGCAATTTTAATAATATTCCACCTGTTACTAAATATTTATGTGTATCTGTCGATCCAATGTGATCTGTAAGTTATAATGTACGTGTGGAAATGATAAACTAAAGCATAATAGTGATTATAGTGTTGATTTTATTCCTGGAATTTGTCCTGGAATAAAAACTGAAGATGGTGCAGTCAAATATTACACGTGTACCTTTTTTTTTGGCCGGGCAGTGTAGTTTGGCTGTAAAAAGGTCTTTCTATTCAAGTCTCTCAGGTCTAATTAAACAAAGGAAATTAAAAATAAAGGTCTGTCTTATATACAAATGTCGAGTCATTATATGAAGAAGTCTACTATTTGAATGCACTGAAGAAAGCAGGAACATAAAAGAATAATATAGAAAAACAACAACCTTCAATGTTATATCTGGGACTGATCTACTGATTATTGCACAACAGATATTTTCCTCTGTTTGGGATAAATGGAATTTCAGTTCATAAAACAGATATTTGTAAAAGATTCTTTCGAAAAGGCTGTAAAGTTATGGCATCACCTCTTATTTTGCCTCGTGTCTGTTATTGTTTTGAACAATGAAGCTGCGGCTGAAACAACAAATCCAGGCTCATAAATCAGCGAATGACCCGGAGTAGATGGAGGTCAGCGCAGATACGTTTGGCAGATGGGCCGGCGTTATGGATAAAATCTGCACCCACATTAGTTAAATATCTGTGTCAGTGCGGAGAGGGTTTAATGAAATTTGAAGTTATTTTGTCTGAGTGGACTTGTAGCCGGTGACACAGCACAGACTGAACTGATGGAATTAACCCATAAAGACCCAAACAGCCACCAGAAGCATCTAATGATCTAAAATGTTTAATACCTACCTAATCTTATCAATCCATGTAAATAATTGGTGTAAAATACAGTTTTATGGTCATCAGATATGACCCGTTTAGATGCTCAGAGGCTCCGTAGTTACCATGGAAACACTGTCATCTTCTACAGCATTGATTCACCAGTAAATCAACGACAGAGGATGTAGACCGTTATTTTATGTTCAGTTATTGATAATTTTTTTTCCTGAAAATGTCACTTTTTCCATTCCTGATTTAATGAGTTTTAATAAACACAATCAATGGATTAAATATAGGAAAATATCAACTGAAAAAAATGCAAAATACAGATGATAATATTATAATAAATGGTGATTAATCACTTAAGAAAGGTTAAATAGAGAGAAAAGATTATTATAATTATTAGTATTATTACTACAGAAGAAGCACTGGGTCTTTATGGGTTAAAATCAGTTTTGTTGCAGTTGATTTATGTATATTTTTGTTTTTATCGCTGAATGATTTAACTGTGAGGAGGTCGTGAAGTTTCTTTATTCGCTGTGGACAATTGAAACCACTTGACAAATTCATAAACAAAAATTTTAGAGTGCATTTATTTGTCAGTATTTACATCTCAGTAGTTGATTTTCTAAAACCAATGCATATATTGGGTTATATTCAGTATAAATAAGCATGAATATATTTGCTTATTCTTATCATTTTCATTATAAGTGTGACAAGTTTCAGTTCAAAATGCAGGTTACCACAGAAGGACACCTCCAGTTTATTATTCAGTCCTGTTTTCTGGATCACCGCGGCGACAGTAAAGGTTGTGACACTGCACATGGATGAAAATGCATCGTGAAATCCCATGATATGAAATCTCTTTATCATCACTCCAAGCTTTTAGTCAGCTTTCCTGAACATCACATGTTCTGTTTCCATGTAAGTCAACTTGTCTCAAGTCACCTTGAATTAGGATGCTTATTAGCTTTTATGCATGCTGTCTTTCATCACTATATTTATATGTGGTTCTTGGGGAGGAGGAGGAAGGGGGAAATCATACAGGATGGCTGAAAGTCAGGGTGTTTTTCCTGAGAGAGAGAAAAAAAAAGAATGTCTGAGTAGAAAATGCATACCGGTATACCAGTTAATTTAAGCCAAGCTGCAACCAATTAAATCAAAAATTGAATTATGGGGCTTAATTCTTTGGAAATACCATAAGTCTGATTCACTGCACATGAATGGATCGTCTGAAGTGTGTGTGTGGGGTGTGTGTGTGTGTGGGGGGGGGGTAGCAGTCATACACACATTCTGACATCATCAAAAGCCTGATACAATAGCGCTGTTTCTGTGAACCTCATGTACGCAAATATCTGAGGAGCTTAACGGACATGAAACGGTATCTTTAAAGGGGTTCTATGGAGTATCAATATTTTATAAATTATCAACAGCAAAGGGGAAGTGCACTACCAGGAGGCTACACACTAAAGGCTGCCAAAAACACCAAGGAATTAACGCGATCTAAATCATAATAACACAGGGTCTTACAATCTTTACATTCTGCATCAGCTGATAGTTTACATTATAGCTCTGTTAGTTTAGCTAGTATGTGTTTGTTTGTTTGTTTTGTTTTTTCAGTAATCAACCAAAGGAAAAAAAAAAAAAACACATATCACCTTATATATAATCTTTCAAACACGGTCAGAAGTGTCACAGTTTAGTCTGAACCGTGGATCAACAAACATCACATTATAAATTTATGTCTTTATAAACATCGTAATTAAACTCACTCATGTTTAAGGATAGTAGCCATTTCAGCATCAAACTCATTTTTTTCATTTAGAGCTGTGTTCAGTACGTATCAGCTGCCGATTGGCCATTTTTTAGATCTAATTTGATTTAGTAATGAGATGGGGCTGATCCGGGTCTGGTTCTGGGGGGTGCAAGAAGGGGTAATACCCCCTTATACAAATGCCCCGCCCCCTCAAACTAAAGTTTATGAAGTTTAGAGTTTACATTTTCTAGTCTCATTCTAGTCCGTCCGTCCCCCTATAATCCCTGGACTGACCCGTCCATAGACGCACTATAACAGGGGTGACAAACATACGGCTCATGGGCCAAAACCGGTCCACCAAAGGTTCTAATTTGGCCCACAATATGAATTTGGAAAGTGCAAAAATCCTACTTGTGTTAGTTTAGGTTCCACGTCTCCAGTCAAATAATAACATAACCTATAAATAATGACTCCAATTTAAAGCAAAATTTCATAGGAAAAAAATTTCAGTTTCAGCACAACTAATCATAAAAACATCAGCGCAAAAAAAAAAAAAAAAAAAAAAAATCCAGACTGGGACATTATTAGTATCCAGTGTTGGAAACCACAGTGTTTGTAACTTTTATTACTTTGTCACTTTCTTTGACACTAACAGTTGTTTCTGAACGTTTCTCATCACAACATCATACATACATTCAGTTCATACCTCTACAATCCAATGCACTATTAGCATTACTTCAGACATCTAATTTTTAATATCTGAAATCAGAAATACAAAGTACAAAAGTTAAGTAAATTAAATAAAATACACTGTGCAGGAGGAGGGAGAAGCCTATTAGACTAATAGTATAACAAATAATAATTCCAACATAACTGAATGACAAATGACAAGCAAGGCAAATGAGAAGGAAATGATAATGAATCATAAATAAGTAACAATTTAATGATTAAAAACCAAACTATAACAACTAAGGTAACACAAAGGAAACTAAATAAAACAAAGAAAACAAAGAACCTAAAGAAACAATTGAGTGATTCAAAACAAGGAAGTACGGCAACTAAAGTAACATAAATAGGACTAAAACAGACAACAGAGAAGTTCAACTGTAATTAATTCTGCACAAGAATATGATGGTTCTACATCCTGTGGAGTCCAACCCAACAGCTCAGACACTGATGAGCAGGAGATACCGCCAGCCTGTCATTTACCACCTGCTGGGATTTCAGGCTCACAATCAGCTTCAAAATAGATGCGGACTCTGATTTCCCAGAGGTCTTCACTTCATCATCACATCCCCTGCTTCATACTGAATTAGGTCTGATTTTTGTTCGTTGCTTCACGGTTAAAAAGGGTTGATCTAAAGTGCTGACTTGAACTTGACCGAGAGCCTAAAGATCCGTTGTTGCAGACTTAATGTGTCTTTCGTGATGAAAATGAAGAATATGGACATAAATACTGTCAGATGGAAGCGTGGAATGTTTTTATTACCTGATGAAAGGGCTCGTGTCATGAGTTTTGTCTCATTATGTTTTCATATCGGCTCCTTTAACCATTAAATAACTCTTTTATAAGCACACAGAATGTGTTTGAGGTTGGATTGATGTGGTTCGAGGCTCCTCTTTTGAACATTTACACCTGATAACCTATAACATATCAGGGAACTCAAGTGACTGTAATCGCTTTTTCATTCGGTTTATGTGCAAAACTGTACCGATATTTACTAGATGTAAAAAAAAAAAAAATCAAAAAACAACAACAACAAAAAAAACAGAAGTATGTAATGTCATTTTTTCCCCCATTAAATCACAAATACAATGATTTGTTTATTTATTATCACAAGATGACACGAGAAAATTCCATAAACATGGTGACAAATGTAAATATTGTGTTGATTTACAGATATATTCATTATTATTATTATTATTATTATTATTATTATTATACATTATCCCTCTATCTTTTACTAAATTTAAAAAATATTCAGTTTCCGTACCACTAGACGTGCATATTGGCAAATATCTGGCAATACGATACAATATATCACGATATATATCATGATACTGTTAAAAAAGGCAATTTTTGGTTTGTTTGTTTGTTTAAAGTGATTTCTTTGAATAATTGAATTACACCTGAAATGTGCACAAAACTAAACACATTTTATTTATTTATTTATTTGTCACAACAGGATCACCACATTTTCCTTTGTTAAAACTTAAAACGTTTTACAGTCATTAGAGTTTAAGATCCTGCACAAATGTTCATATTTTTTTAGTTTGTAACTAACATCATAACATTATTCTTGTACAATCCCAACAAAGGAACTAACGTCAGTAAACAGTGCTTTTAGGATGCTTCAAATAACCATTATTTAATAAAAACAGTGTTAAATAATAATAATAATAATAATAAAGAAGATATGAACAATAAAGAAATGAACGAACCCCTGCCATATCTGCATTTCAATAAATACCTAAAAATATCTACTTTTTAATATCAATACAGTATCGTCAAATGAAATATCACAATACATATATTGCAGAACCAATATTTTCTTACACCCCCACATACCGCACCATGTTTCTTTTAAAAACTCTTCTTTTTCACGTGTTGTAACATCCGTACATACGTGGCTTTTTTTAGTCACACGACTCTTATGTTAAGAAAATGTGATATTAGTCTGTTCTCTGTTAATACCAGGTGTCCAGAGGATGAGTCATGGGTCTTGGTGACATGTCCTGTATGAATGTTTACACTTTGGATGCATCTACTGTTCTTTCTATCTGCTTGTTTACATCTGGTCGGAGCCAGAGCGGGCTGTTGTCCTTGGTGTAGATGGGAGGGGGAGTACAGAAAGTACAACACGTGGTCATTGAACCCATGCATCAACGTGTTTTGGATCCGTAAACCAACGGTGAACCGGGTCAACGTCATTATGTTTTGACATTTGGACCAGTGTGTGTTTTATCCATGTTCTTTTAGAAATCAACTGTTATTTGTGGGAAAAAAGGTATTTCCATTGCAGTTTCGCATAATATACCAATTTCACAATGCTAAAAAAAACCAACCTTATTTTAATCGAAAAATGAGGGTTTTGGCGAAATTGTCGTTTTTCCATTAAATCAAGTTATTTTTGTGATATTTGAGGGTCAATGGAAAAGTCTGGCTATTATTGTATGTCTCTTTCCTGCCCAATGGTGACTCTGTATCATATGTTCCGATTATATTTATGATACTGACAATTCCCTGCAAATTTAATTTAAGCCATAAAGACTCAGTGTTACATTTGTGGCAGTTCCCAAATGATTTTTCTTTCTATTTTTAACCTTTTTGAAGTGATTTATCACCATCTATTTCAATATTATCTTCTTTATTTTGCTTTTTTTTTTTTTCAGTGAAAAATCAAGCATTTAAAAAAAAAAATATTTAATGACATGTGAATGCTGTCATCTTCTACAGCATTGATTCACTAGAAAATAGTGGAGTTTGATCAATGACAGTGGTTGTAGACACTTGTTTTTACATTCAGTTATTGAAGTCTTTGCTGAAAAAAAAATCACTTATTCTTAAATTTTCTCTCTTTTAACCAGTGTGACTTTTGTAACTGTTCCTAAATTAATTTTTCTATCTATTTAACTTTTCCTACATGATTTATTACAATTTATTACCATATTATGCTGTGAATTTTGCATTTTTTCCCAATGAAAATCATCCATTTTCCTATGTTTAATTGGTTGATTATGGTAAATGTTCATAAAAGCTCAGAGTAAAGTCAAAGGTTATTGTATCAAAACAGAAAAAAATTAAGAAAAAGCTACTTTTTTCAGTAAAATCTATCATTAACTCAACATAAACAAAGTGTTTTCATCCACTATTATTGAATCAACTCCATGGGTTTTACTGGTGAATCAATGTTGTAGAAGATGACGGTGTTTCCGGTGTTCTGAACGTCCAAATGGGTCATATCCGATGACCACGAAAAGAGGAAAAACTATATTTTACACCAATTATTTACATATATTGATAAAATTATAGGATGCACAGTTTAGTTCAGTAGATGCTTTTGGTTTATGATAAGTCAAATATAGGAAAATACATGATTTACAGTGAAAAATGTATAATACAGAAAATAATATTGTAATAAATCACTTAAGAAAAGTTAAATACAGAAAGAAAATTCATTTGGGAACTGCCATAAAATTAACACTTGGTCTTTAGGGGTTAAAGAAGCCTGTTGTAAAAATGGAAGGAATCCAGAGTTATAGATATTTGTGTTAAAATGTAGAGAATAAACACAACACGGATACTTTAAAACTCTAATTATGGTCAGCAACAGTAAATATTTGTATATACTTAAACTTTTGTTATGAATTCTATCTTGTGATAATTGAAAACACAAAACATACACTTTGTTTTGCATGAGTATTCGTTGACTGACATTCAACAGACGTTCGGTTTGTTTCCCATAAGTATTTGTATGATGCATTTTTTTTTTTTGCAAATATTCACTGCAGTTTCCAGTAGTAATGAACATAGTCAGTAATTTTTTCCAGGTTGAACCATTTAACCTTACGAAAGTCATTAAGGTGATGTAGTAGCCTTTGGAGAATTGACAATGAGCTCGTGCATGTTTAATACATCAGTTTTCTAACATGACTGACACTAAATTAGAGTAGCTTGTAGATTTATGGTTCGGAGTTGTGCTGGTATGTAGAAATGGCTTCCAAATGGGCGTGCGTTTAGAGACTAATAGACGAGGCCTCTGGAGGTGATGCTGGGATTTGCTTCCTTTGGACCGACCTCTGAGAGCTGACTTGACCTCAAATATGTTTTGCTGCGTGTGATGGACAGAAGACGGAATATGAACTTGCATCAGTTATATGTTTAGGGTTTCGTTTCGTTTTAAATAGCTGCGCACTGAAAACAAATAAACCCTCCGCTGAAATAATAACCGTAATGTTTTTACAGTCTAAGCTCCCCTCGGTGAAACAATTCGAACTGATAATGGATCAAACACCAGTAAAAATAAAGCTGCTCCATCATAGCGAGGAATTGCACGCTTTGACCTGCACATTCTGTTTTCTAATGTCTGAAATTTTCTCTGTAATTGGCGAGTTTCTCCGTTTCTATGAAGCGTTTAAAGTCATTTTTTTCCGGGGGCCACATTCAGCCCAAATTAGATCTCAAGGCGACTAATAACATATAAAATAATTTCATAATAATGCATAAATAATGACAACTCAAAATCTGTCTTTGTATTAATGAACACAAACCTGTTAAATTATGAAAATACGCACTTTTATGATCTACCCAATCGAAAAAGATATGAATAACCTGAAAAAAAAACCTGACGTTTCTCGTGAAAAATAAATGCAATTTTAACAATAATGTGCCTCAACTTATTATTTATACATGTTCATTATGGATCTGGTCTACAAACACACTTAATAACAGGCAGAAAAGTGTTCAAATTGTGCTTAATTTTCTTTAGATTTTTATTGTTACAGGATATTTTGTAAATGTAAATATTTTCATAATTTAATGTTATGTTTTGCACTGAAACAAGGACAAAAATATCGAGTTATCAATATTTATAGATATAATGGAATTTTTTTTTTCACATCAAACCAAGAAGAAAATATAGTAATTTTTTTGGAAATTATTCTGTTATTATTTTACTGTAGATCATATTAGTCTATATTTGGAACTAAAATGAGAGCCTCGATTTTGGATTTTTGCAAATTCATCCCACGGGCTGCATTAGAACCTGTGGCGGGCCACATTTGGCCCCCGGGCCGCATATTTGAGGCCCCTGTATAAAAGAGTTTAACCCATAAAGATGCATAAATCCATCACTGACCAATCGCATGTACTGATATAAAATGTTTAATACCTGTTTATCCACTAATCCTATCAATACATGTAAATAATTGGTGTAAAATGTAGTTTTCTCATCTTTTCATGATCATCAGATATGACCCATTTGGATGTTCAGAGGCTCCATAGTTACCATGGAAACACTGTCATCTTCTATAACATTGATTCACCAGTAAAACCCATGGAGTCGGATCAATGACAGTGGATGGAAAAGCTTTGTTTATGTTGAGTTCATGATAGATTTTACTGAAAAAGTCACATTTTCTCTGTTTTTGATAGAATTATCCAAGCATTAATCTGAGCTTTTATGAACATCTACATAATCAGTGAAGTAAATACAGGAAAATACCTGATTTATACTGTTAAAATGCAAAAAATTTAATGCTCATCTTGATCAGTTGTAACTGGAATGTCATTTTGTTGCTCTGAAATATGTGCAATGACAATAAATTCATTCATTCGTTCAAAATACAGGAGATAATATTATAAGAAATGATGATAAATCACGTAAAGACACAAAAGTAGTGCTGGGTCTTTATGGGTTAATGCTGCTTTTCTACTAATGTATCAGCTCAACTTGCTCCTGTCCACGCTGATACAGATATTTTATTAAATGAATATTTTCCTCTACTGTTTTACAAAAATAGACAATGTGTGCTTCTTCTCACAAAATATCTATGTCCACAATACAACATAAGAACAATTATACTTAACTGAGTCCATAAAACACATCCAGCTGTTCTACCATTTTCCATGTGATGATAAAAAGCAGAAAAGTGGATGTAGTTCATGGGCAATGTTACAATTTTTGAACAAATGAGGGGAAAAAAAGTTACTGCTACTTAACATTTGCTCCTAATTACTGATTCCCCTGATATAGAATAGGACTTTTTTACATTTATTACAAGTATTTCATATCGTCACACTTCATGTTTCATTTGTCAGCCCTTTATCTGCACTGGCTAGTTCAGGGGAAGTTAAATATAGCGACAATCTAACACATAGGTGCGTCACTCAGCTCACCTGTCGCTCCTCTTTCTCACACCTGTCACCACACACTATTTCAGTGCACTCTCTCCCTGTTCCCTTTGCGGGTTTATTTTCTTGTCTATGTCGTTCTGATTGGTTCTGATTCTCCTCACATCTGTTCCAGTTGTGGCCGGCTCAATAAAGAGCCTTTGTTTCAACAACAAGCTCTGCGTGTGGATCCGTTATCCTGCGTGACACGATCCGACACAAAGTGAATGGATGCACTACTGTATAGACTAGAAGAGCAGGAACTCTGACAGTATTTAAGACACTTACAAAACACTTACAGTACCGACTATGGCCGTCACAGTCATACTTTCTGGACATGTGTCAAACTGCAGCTATTTTGGGTCAATATTATTAGAATTCTGGAGGGAACCATAAACCATAAAGTCCCCAGGGATCCTTGGATTTTCTTTCTGTAATTGATCCCAGTATTAATTGTGAAAGAAGACATGCTTTTCTTCAAAATAATGATTGTGGCCATTACCAGAAACTGGTTAAAATGTGCTGCTCCAAACCAAAGGCAATGGCTGGACGTTATGGACAAGATGTAGAATATAGAGAAAATGAGTTTCTGGAGGAAGTGGACACTAAAGACATCACACAAATCCATGATTATTTCTGCCCCATTTTTTTTTTTGGATAATATTTATTGTACATGTAATATACAAAACTAAATAAAGAGTCAAAAAAATAAAATAAAATCCTGACTATAGAAGCTAATCACTAGGCCATTTGTTTCTAGTCGGAACCATTTCAATGTAACGCAAAACAATGAATTAGCTGATAGTAGAAGCTTCATTCATATAAAATACGTTATGACCAGAAAACAGCAGAGGTAAGACAAAATTCATAATCACCCTGTCATATTTTTGCTTTAACTTTATTTCTTGCTCTTCTTTGTCTTTTTCAGTGAGTTTTGTTGAGCAGAAAAATAATATTTGTTCTGTTGGATCTACTTCCTGTTAGCTTAGGTTTGTCACATTGGTCTGTTTTATTAAATTATTCATAACATGCTGTTGTCAGGCTTGTTTTAGATATTTGCCCATTTAAGTGGTTGTGTTCTTTTGTCTGAAAGGTGGTTTTCTTGAGCTTTTAGCTGATGTTCTGCTTATGTGGATGTATAGCATGTAAGCTAGCAGTTAGTGACAGACTGCTCATTTGAGGATCGCTTATGCTAATAAAGTATCAATGTTAATTGATATATGTGAAATAAAAGCACTTGTGTCACATCTAAATCTTATAAAGTAAAGTATTTTAAGGCTTTGTACCAACCCCCCCCACCGCCCCGGCAGTATAAAATTGAACTAGTCCATCTATAATTAAGTAGGCTAATTCCCATTAGCTGTTTTTAGCCTGTTAGCATCACTGCAAGTCTGAGTGGAGAGAAACATCTGAGAGAAACAGGAGTGTGGTGTGAGTGGATAAAACTACAGCAAAGTGTAGTTTGTGTAATGGAAAACTGTGGCAACACTAGAAATCTTTTTAAGCACCTGAAAATCAACCCAGTTCTGTCAGAACTGCGGTCAGTTTTATTCTTTTCTAACTTCGTTTTGTCAGTAAAATGTGAAATGTGTACGTCTTATTGAGAAATTCTATGAATACATTCAAATTATATCAGTTTTTTTTATTCATATGCATAATTCCTTTATATTTATTCAATTCGTATGTGTTATTTAATATTTACATGTGTTATTCAGACATTTTTAAAAATGTATTATTTGAATGCAGATTTGAATTAATATTTTATGTCAATTATTTATTATTTATGTGTTTTTATAAATTGAATCCATTGCTAAAAAAAAAAAAAAAAAAAAAGCCACTGAAGGTTATGCAAATTAAAGCTGTTAAATGGACAATATTTGTCATGTGACATGTCATGTAAGTGTATATTTTTTATTTTAAAAAAAAATTCATTAAAGTATATCAGGTACGCCAAAAAGTGATCAGATTTGTATCAAATCATAAAACTGTGGTATCACCCAGCACTAATACAAGCAAATCATTACCATACGACAGAGATGGAACAGAGGCTTAAGAGGTTACAGAAAAAATGTTAAAATAAATAAACATGAGCTGCACTGTTTGGACATAGAAGTGAGTTTTACACCTTTTGTGATACAAAGGTTTTAATCTCATGTTATAAAGTAAAGTAAGCTTCATAATTGGTTTGTCTTGTTTAAGTGTATTTTTTATATTCTGTGGACTTCACCTTTACTCTGTCAGTGTCATATAAGTCATACACTGACATGCACCTCTTTGACCTATGTGTGATGTTTCATTACACAAAGCAACAATAGGCAGGAGTGAATTGGGATAAGATGCCATAATTTTAGAATCTATTTACAGCATTCTTTAAATCTAATTTTGCAAATTAAAACATCATTTACACATGGATGAGAAGCCCAAATGTAGAAAAAAAAAGTCTTGTCAGAATTAGTGTGGATGGAGGAGTAGTTTTTTTTCACCTGGTTGTCGTAACAACAGATTGTAAACATACCGTGATGTTATTGTGAATGTGAATGTGACTGTAGCTACAAACAAGGCAGCAGAGGGTGAATTTGAACCCTCCAGGTGCTGCAAAGCTATATTTATATACATTCCGGCAAAAAACTGAGTTGTTTTCTACAACCTGTTTTAATTGATTCTTAATTTGTTGCGTTTTATAACTAGTTATGTCATAACATTTGCACATATAAGGTCAAAACTTCTGACGAACACGTCTCATAGTTGCGCCATAACTGTTTATAAGCAGCAAAACTGAAAATATGTCCAAACTTTGATTACCTAAAATGTTAAAATGGCTGTATTACCAAACACAAGTGGCTGAATGGGACAGAGCAGCGCAGGCAACAATCTGGAGGGGGTGGGGTATGAAGTGGCTCATTTGCACTTAAAGGGCCAGCGCTCAAAACGTGTCATAATTCAAAAAAATAGTGCTGAAGATGGACCTGTGGAGTTGAATTAATGAAGAATTCAGACCCAAGCGGAGCATTTACAGTGTATGAAGAGCACAGGGAAATGTTTTAGAACGCATAATTCCATTTGAAAAAGAGAAATATCGCTCAATTCTGAGATAAAATATTGATTGAAGAGTTTGTTTAGATGAGAAAATAGTTGGTCAGGGTTTTAAACTGTGGTTGATTTATGAATTTATGTGATTTACACTGATGTTTATGACATTTAGTATCGGTTTGACTTGCATGGAATTTCTATAAAGTTGATCCTGGAAATAGTTTTCAGCTGATATGTCCTGATGATTTCTCACATAATAAAAAAGAAAGATGCAAAAACTGCCATGAGTCGACTTGAGTTGTGCTAAAAACAGCATCATAATTGTACGGTACAATTAGTGGTTTTTTTTATTTATGTTTTTTATCCGATCTTGTTTTATTACTTTTAGCTCCATGTGAATTCAATGGAAATGTATTATAGTTTGTTATATATGTTGTTAGCTTTATATTTTTATTGAACTTTAAATGGATGTTCCAATAAAAAGCTAAAACATATGCCATATGATATTCTTGTTTGTTCTCGTAAAGGTTTTTATTGTCTTCTTGTAACATCTGGCATTAAATCTAATAAGATCTAATTTAATTATAACAAATAACTTGCAGTATGTGTATGAGAAAATGAAATTAGATCTCTTTGAATTGTACTGATGAGGAAATAGAATCTAAACAATACTGTTATTGCGACATAAAACATAAAATATATGGCAAACTGAATTTTGCTTGTGTGTGTTATTGTCCTAGAATCCTCTTCATGTTTTATTGGTAAATGTGATTCACAGCAAATTGTGTTTTAGTCGACTAATCTACAGTTACGTTTTTATCGCCACCGGCACCTGGATGTGGAAAGAACAGAGAAACTGTTTTTGGATGCAGTAGAATGGGTTCAGTTTGTGCACAGAAGGATGCGTTAAATCGGTATTTTAGGAATGTTGGGTCATGAATGGGATTTCATATCAGCTTATTGACTCTGGAAAGTTTATTTTATTACTGACAAGCCTGATGTGTTTGTAGGTTGTCATTCATTCAGGTGGTGGGTTATCGTAAAAAGTCTAACTTGAACTTGAGATTCTGATTAAAAGTTGGATGGAGGCCGAATAAGATGAGGACATGAGGACAGTGGATGTGAATGTCCAGTTTATGGACGTGAGGCAGGAGTAGTTTAGGGACAGGGAATCACAGACCTTCATAAAGAACCGAATCACAGACCATCATAAAGAACCGAATCACAGACCATCATAATGAACCGAATGAGGCTCTGAGATTATTTGTTTGGGTTTTTATACTATTTTACCACTAGATTCCAATTGCACTGACTGTTTATTATAGGTTTTATACTGTAAACAGGTTTTTTATAAGTGTATTTATAATATGTTGCACTGTGGAACACACAATTTTATTGTATCATAAAATGACAATAAAGCATTCTGTTCTATTGTATTCTGTTCTATTCTATTCTGTTCTGTTCTATTCTGTTCTGTTCTATTCTATTCTGTTCTGTTCTATTCTATTCTATTCTATTATGTTGTATTCTATTGTGTTCTATTCTATTCTGTTCTATTCTATTTTATTCTGTTCTGTTCTATTCTGTTCTGTTCTATTCTATTCTATTCTGTTCTATTCTGTTTTGTTCTGTTCTGTTCTGTTCTATTATATTCTATTCTGTTCTATTCTGCTCTATTCTATTCTGTTTTGTTCTATTCTATTCTGTTCTAGACCATTCTATTCTATTCTGTTCTATTCAATTCTATTCAATTCTGTTCTGCTCTATTCTGTTCTGTTCTATACTATTCTGTTCTATTCTATTCAATTCTACTCAATTATGTTCTATTCTATTCTATTCTATTCTAGATTCATAAAGTTTATCTATAACTAGTTTCGGTAATCAGTACATAGTGAATAAAAATCTTAAATGTGAATATATTTGGTTTCTTTCCACCTCTATAATCCTGTTTTCATGGAACCAATACGACCTGTGGAACTCTAGGCTAGTATTTTATAATCTTAATTAATTATGGGAATCAAGAATTGGTTCTTTTTGAGAACCGGATCCCAGTAGCTCGATTCCTTGAATTCATTTCCCAGCCTGTTAAATGATTCTGTTTAAGGATTCCTTTGTTGTACGTGTGATGACCTCATGCGTACACTGCATTGTTTTGGTCTGTTTTAACAGATATTTCAGGTTTTACACTTGGGATGCACTCTTCTACTCAGAGGCTATTAATATTGATTTCAACATGAGGGAGATGTTTGACTTTTATTTTTTTATTATTTTATTTATTTAACCTTTATTTTACTAGGTAAAATCAATTGAGAACATCGTCTGATTTACAACGATGACCTGGCAGGAGGTTCCAGCAGACAAAAGACAAGATCAAAACAAAACAAAGAAGACAGAACAATAACAGATAAAAGGAAACAGTACAGACAAATGTAAGATTTACGAGAAAGAATGGAGTTAAAAATAACTATAGAGAATATGGGAGACCAGAGAGGAAGTCAACAGTCGCAGCAGTTTAACTATGGAGTGTTTTAATTTTTGCTTTAAAAACATGTTTTCATCATATACGAAGTTCCCTGTTCAGCCACTTTTATCTATAAAATGCAACTTTTTTTTTTTTTTTTTTTTTTACAAAAATAAGATACTGTACTTACTGTAAGTACAGTATACAGTATGTATGTACAGTAATGGCGGACGAGACTCCAGCGTCATAAAGTCGAAATGACGTAAGTCGGGTACGTCGTAACCTGAGGACTAGCCTACCTGTATATTTTTTTTTCCATTTTCTATTGTTTTCCCCCCATATTCAAATGGACAAAGTAACCTTACACAATTTAATTTTCTACAATAACTTGAGAACAGACTAAACGCTTCTTTCAATGCAGTTTCATCGTCACTCTGTCACTGGGGAAGCTTTTATTTGGAAATTAAAGTAATCTTTTTTTTTTTCATTTCTCTGCTTCTGTTCACTGCAAGATGTAACTTAATAATAAAATCTCATTATTTCATTTGAACTGAGATGGATGCACACCAGAGCGACACATAGCAAAGCAAGAATAAACCACAAATAGTACATTTAGTGTTTTTTTTTTGTCATCTAAACAATAGTATCGGCCAATTAATTGCCTTTTCCCCTCGTTTTTAAGACCTGTCTATTGGTCAGTGTCTAACCTCTATCCATGTTCATCCATCTCTTAACTCAGTTGTTCGCATAAATCGCAGTGATTAAAGCTCGTGTTGCTATTTTACAGACTTTTACATCACTGCGGTGTTACTGCTGTTCCATCTGGTTCTTAGAATCCCAAAAACGGCCCCCCCCCCCCCCCCACTAGTCCCACACATTTTACCGATCATATCTCGGAAAACTTTGTGAACTTTGACCTAGGATTTGGATGAGTGACAGTCGTTTTTATTAATAACCACCTTTTACGTCTTTCGATACTAACTCTGCCCCTTTTTTGGAAGGGGAATGCTTTGGAGGTTAGAGTTTTGTTTTATCCCAGTGTGCTTTACTCCTCTTTCTTCTTTTTCAAGAACTGGGGGCGAGTTCCACTAAAACACATGTCATAGTTTAAAGTGCTTAATAATGTAAAAATGGCACATTTGAAGCTTTTATTATAGTAGCCGAACATAAAAAAGTCTTGTTATTGTGAATCATTTTGCAGGCTTTAACCTGTTCTATTACACATCCATCAAACTTAATGCAGATGTTATGGGATGTTTTATACTGCGTCTCTCTCTGTAGTCAAATTAGCTGTCATATATTTTAACACAGGGAATAAAGGATAATACTTTTTTGGGAATTACAAGTGTGATAAAATTGATAAAACCCTTAAAGACCCAAAACTATTTTGTTACTTTTTTTTTTTTTTTTTTTTATTGATTTATCATCATTTCTTGTAACATTTTCCTCTGTATTTTGCATTTTTTTTCAATGATAAATCAGGTATTTTCCCATATTTAATTCACTGGTCATGTAGTTGTTCATAAAAGCTCAGATTAAAGTTAGTTGTCTTAATATCAAAAACAGAGAAAAAATTAAGAAAAAGTAATATTTCAGTCAAATCTTAAACCCCCCCCCGAATGAATTTTTCCTCTCTACTAACTCTTACATAAGGTGCTTAGATATTTATATTAGATATTTTAGATATTTTACAGTCTCATTGGATCAGTTCAGGAAGTAATATGTACCAATATTTAATGAACTGATTTTATAGATGTACATTACTGCTCAGATTTAAGTTAATGAGAAAAAAGTGTTTAAAAAGTTTACTGGTGAATCAATGTTGTAGAAGATGATGGTGTTTCCATGGTAACGGTGCAGAGCCTCTGAACGTCCAAATGGGTCAAATCTGATGACCATGAAAAAGTGAAAAACTGCATTTAACACAAATTATTTATTGCTAGAATTAATGGATCAACAAATATTAGACAGTTTACATCAGTAGATAGTTTTGTCACCAGTGGATGTTTGGATTTTTATGGGTTAATCGTAGTTTTAAAACACAGGCCTCAGCTTCAGTTAGTGCCTCATAGTTCTAGATATAAATTCAGAATTTTTATCCATGTGTTATTGTGTATTTATAGGATGTTAACTTTCAAACACGGGTATTCAATCGTTTGATAAAACAAAACCAACATAGTTTAAGTTTTAATATTTTAAGCTGCGCAGCCTTATTACCTCTGCCAAGGAGGTTATGTTTTTGCCAGCGTTTGTTTGTTTGTCTGACTGTTAGCAACATAACTCAAAAACTTATTAACGGATTTTGATGAAATTTTCAGAATTTGTTGGCAATGGCACAAGGAAGAAATTATTAACTTTTGGGGGTGATCCGGAAGAAATCCTGGATTTTGGATCACTTTGAATTTTTCGTTAACATTGGGGTCAATGGGGCCAAAGAATTTGTTTCTCAGTATCTCGGTTAATTATTGACCAAACCTAATGAAATTTTCAGGAAATGTTTGCTCTGAGACAAAGA
>JAPSES010085774.1:0-23851 GCA_029822895.1 Maxillicosta whitleyi | reverse complement strand
AATTTCATTAGGTTTGGTCAATAATTAACAGAGATACTGAGAAACAAAATGTTTGGCCCCATTGACCCCAATGTTAATGAAAATTTCAAAGTGATCCAGAATCCAGAATTTCTTCTGGATCACCCCCAAAAGTTAATCATTTCTTTCTTGTGCCATTGCCAACAAATCCTGAACATTTCATCAAAATCCGTCCATAACTTTTTGAGTTATGTTGCTAACAGACAAACAAACAAACACCGGCAAAAACATAACCTCCTTTAAGCTTGTGTGAGTGACTATAGATGCATTGGAAACTACATAGAATATATCAAAAGGAAACTATATCTATATCATATTTATATCAGTTGCTATTCTTCATAAAGTAAGAGATCTGTTGAGTAAGACATGTCTGAATACTGTATTCTTCACTTGTACTTACATAACACTTACATATTATGTTGTGCTGAAGCTTGAGGAGATTCATACAAAACACCCAACTATTAAATTTCAGAAAAGAACGATTGCAACAGTAAATAAAGTTGGATAGCGAGAATTAATGATTCATAGGATCGTTGACCTTGAAATTCATTGATATTGTGTATTTACAGACACTGGAAGTGCTTTTTCATACAGAGAACAATAGCCTCTCTGTTAGCTAACATCATTTAGATTAAGAGAGAAGAATTATATTTTAAGAGTAATAGCTGGGAGTACATTGTAATTATAACTCTAGGTTATTCCTTGGAAGGAATATGATAAACAATAATGAGCCTTTAGCTTCCTCGTTTCGTTGTAATTTTTTTTACTGCAACTGGAAGATGCAGCTAAATTACTTTTAATTGTGGCATAGCAATTACAACGAAGTTCTATTCTATTCTTACTTTTTAAGGTATTGACTGTGACAACATTGGTACGAAATGATCATTGTTTAAAAAAATAAAATTATGTTTGTTGCCTGACCATATACTTAAGTGTAAGTGGTTTGGACGAGTGCAATGAATGTAGTTGAGCACCATTTAAGATGTAGAAGAAGTAGTCATTTTAATTTAGGTTTCCAAATGTGAACTTCTTCCTTCATCTCTATGTTGTACAGGGTGAAGGTTATGGTGATATAAGTGATTTAAGGAAGAAGAAAAAAAAGACAAGACGAGACAGTAAAAATGTTTGCCCCTGTCTATTTCTACTCTCTATAAACTGGAGAACTCAAAGTGGTTTACTGCCTTTCAACACAAACTACAGTACATTTATTCCCATAGGAACTCCTCTGACCATTAGTTGTCAGAAGGACCAATACGAAGTAAAATGATTCTTCAAAGGCAACCAAAGTCAGTATTATCTTTAATAAGTGCTCGCGTTACTTTCACACTGTGGCTCTAAATGGCAGCTGGCTTTACAATGCAGGAAAAACCAAACTACCTCGACATATACTGTTATATGTTAAAGGTAATTAACTGTGGTAGAGAGTGATTTTCAATGACAAATGTTCAGTCTCCTGCCAGGTTAAAGATTCATTCGCATTTATTTATAAATCCATCCGTGGGCTGTTTCCATCTTAATAGCAATATGGTCTGTGCTTTCAGAACATCCTACAAATAGTGGTTTCCAGAATCAGAATGTAAACAGGTAAAAAAAAAAAAAAAAAAAGCTTTTCAATACACTGCCCCTTCTTCATACAGTTTTAAATCTGTCTCAAAGAACTAGGAACAGCATCTTGAACTCTTGCTTAAATTTTGTAGCTATTTTTTTTTTTTTACTCCACATAACTACATATTGCTTTTTTTATTATTATTATTATCATTATTATTATTATTATCATTGTATGAAAGTTGTTGTTTGTAGTGTCTTCATTTGTTTTCAGTGTGTCTATATTGCTCTCATTCTTGGAAAAAGATTTCAAAATCATTCTCAATGAGGATGTGTGTGTGTATTTACTGAATACAGAATAGCATTCAATAACACAGCTTTTATTTTCTCCTAACTCACTGACTTTTATTAACAAGTCTTTTGTTAAATGCACACTAAAATACTGATGTTGTGTAACTGTTCTACACTTGCACAATTCCTCTTTGTTTCGTCCTATTGTTTTGTTTTTCTGGGTTTTTTTTTTTCACATAGTGGATGGAGGAACTGGGTCGTCACCCACTGATTGCCAGTAGTTTAGAATTTTAAATGGTATTATATTGGATTTTTGGGGTAGGAAGTGACCATATTTGGACAAAAGTTGCAGAGCTGCAGGAGCACAAGGGATCAGAATCATCTGCATGTGGTCTTAGGCGAGCTAATGCTAAGTTTTAGATCAGTAAACAATAAACTTTATCAAGTAATGTGTAAAAGTCACATTACAAATTCGTCATTTAAATATATTTACTACGACTACAGTAGAACAGCAGGAAAAAGCATTTTATTAAATTACCGTAAATAGGAACTTTCAAACTCTGTCTTACACACCTTGACACTAAAACATTTTATTTGACCTGAAATCTTATTTATGAAGCAGGGATTTAAAGGTTGGACCTGTAGAACACTTGGAATGACTTAGTATTTTTAGAGAACAGTTCGATGTAAGTCCATGAGCGTTAACTCCTGCAGCCATCTGTGGTGTTAAAAGTTTAAGATACACCGGCATCAATGAAGAGGTGAGGTCTTCCCCCTTGGTTTTCCCCAAAAAAAACATCTGAAGTAAAGTTTTTAGATTTATATCAAAGGTAAACTATATTACATTTAGCACTTGAGATTAGAAACAGAACCGCTCAAACTTTGCCAGGGAGAAAAAAGAAGGTTGAACAGGTGACGCTTCATGTAAGAGAACTTATCTGTTTACATTTTCAGTTGCACAGAATTGCACCATTAATTTGTGCTTTTATCTTTTTATCTATCTTGTGCTATTTCTTGTATCTTTAAATCTGTTTAGAGTTATTCAGGGTTTTCAACGTCTCCGCAGGTTCAACATGACTGGACTGTGTTCACCACTTTAAATACTTTTTCACTGCACTTTCATAGATTAAGGTAAACTGTGCAAATGCAGCGGGTGCTTTGGTGTTGGAAATGTCCATCACGTCTGAAGGGAGATGCAGTCCACTCAGCTGTTTAACACAAAAGTATAAATCTCTTTACTATCGTCTTCACAAAACACCAATTACTTGGCATCATCACATGTGTGAATGGTTCTGTAATTCACATGGGACCAAATAATTATTTGTCACTCTCCATTGACTACAGTGAGAGTTCTTTTGAAGATTCATCCTAATGTGCAATGTAGGGGAAAAAAGCCATGAAATACAATATTCACAATGTAAAAGTAAAATGTTGTAAAGCTCTAGTGCTGCAACTAGAAATTGGCTAAACTGATCCAAATCGATTCATAAAAGGGTTGAGAATTCAGCCGTTAGTTTGTTGGGTTTTGAGCATGTTAGTATTAATTCATGCCTGCGTGCTGTGAAGTGTAACAAAGGAAAACACAGAGCAACACGGCTGAGGCTTCGGATGCCAGGCCAGATTTTCAAAGCTAGGTTTACGTTTGCAGTGGCCACAAAAGCCCTGTTTGTCCCAAATGTAGTGATTTGTTTATGTAACAAAACCTGAATATGGAGAAAAAAAAATGGCCAAAATCCCACAGCACAGTATGTTTCAGGCAAATGAGGCTGCAGTGGCCACCGCGAACACAATGTAAACCTAGGTTAAGACAGCCTATGATGAGATGTCCTGATTACTTTAGCCAACGAGCTAACACATTAGACACTCTCATAATTATAATGTTTTCATCCATCTCCATTTATCAGGCCGCCAGACTAACAATACCTATGGTTGACTGGAACAAATACATACAATGCTAGTTTGATAGCCTATAACTGGACTTTGTTGAAGACTATACATGCTAGTCTGTAGCCATAACAAGTGTAGGTAGCATGCTAGTGCTTGCCAACTACAGTGGAGGAAATAAGTATTTGATCCCCCAATGATTTTGTCAGTTGCCATACTAAGAAATAAATTAACGGTCTCGGATTGTTATGGCCACTTTATTTTAACAGTTATAGAAAGCATATAAAAAATATTGATAAAATTACATGAAATGAACTCCACTGTATACTCAAAACCATTGCAGGGATGTAATCATTAATGACTTGTCTGCAGCCTATATTGATTTGGATTAAATAACGATCTTTGAGAATTGAGTCATTTGTGTTTATCTAATGAATCGATTAATTATTCAAATAATCTACAAATTAATCGATTGTTAAAATTATTGTTAGTTGCAACCCTATAAAGTGCACATACACATGGGTGCACATCTGGTATTTATATGAAAGCTTTGTCCAGACATGTGTCATTCAGACAAAACCGCAAAATAATGAGAGGAGTGTAGTAAGAAGAGCTTTAGTTCCAAACACACAAAAGCAAGAGGAAGAGGAAAATACAAAATACAAGCAAGAGACAGTATCCACCACGGTCAGATGATGACTTAGAGGATTATTATAGTACAAGTCTGTCTAAGGGTTTTTAAGAAAAAAAGTTACATATTTTGCCCTCTCTGCAGGCAGAATAATATAATGTGCACTAGGTCTGTTCATAAGTGCTGCTTTGGAAAATAAAAGCACAGTCAGAATAATTTGGAGAGATATCCATGTTAAGAATTCAAAGCATTCACATCGTCAGACAATTCCTAAGAGGATAGGATGTATCATGGACTTGGACTCAGTCCCAACACTTACTACTCGCTGATAAGTTTTCAAGGTTCAGGTCATGGCAGGTCAAGGCAGAAGTGGGTGGGGATGGGGTGGGTGTAACTGTGCCACACTGCTAGCAAGAAACCAAGAAAAGGAAAATGGGAAATGGAAGGGCAGAGTGCATGAATGAGAACCATTGTAACAAAAAAAAAAAAAATGAAAAAAAGGATGGTGGATGGATGATGCAGTTGAATGGATCAGAGGTGTGCGAAAAAAAGGAAAATGCGAGATTAAAAGCTAGAAAAGCTGCAAAAAACTGAATGGAAGCTTATATTTCTATTGGTAGAAAAATTGCTGAGATTAGAGTATGTGGCTAAGAGCACTTGGTGTTTGATTTGGTCTCTGCCAGAGGAGTTGGTTGTTAATTTGCTCCAGCTTTTCATTGCATGGCATTTCCCATTACCTGCTGACAAACAAACTAACCGTCATTCAGAGAGTTTTACAGTACTGCTCGTGAAATGTTGATCACGCAAAAGTTGAATCCCATTAGGGTCAGACCTTCTACATTTTAGACATTTAGCTTCGTGACAGAGCAGGTGGGGTTCACTGCCTTATTCATTACCCTTCAAAGGGAGCCAAAGCTGCTACTGAACACACTGGCTCTTGTGGCATTTCAACTTTTAAAACCCTCCGAGGCCACATTTACACTGACAATAACATAGCTTAAAAGCACAGCCTTCTCATTCATTTTAAATGAGACCACAGCCACTGAAATGTGGACGAGACCTCTGGCAAAACATAGTCTCATCTGACAGAAGCAGCTGATCCTGACTTAACTTTTGCTGCAGTAATATCAATTGCAACTTGCCTGACTGGCCAAGTGCATTTGTAATAGTGGAAGACAATTTTATATATATATATATCTTTTTTTAGTTTTTCTTTCCTTAAGTCTTTGAGGACTGTAATTCATCTTCTCACCAGTGCCGACATAAACCAACACAGCAAACAACTTTGCAGTGCACATCCATGTTTAAAATTTCCATTTTAATGTTGCTTATTTGGATAATTCTGCAGTTTCACTCACAGATGTGTGCAGTAGCCAGCAGTACCGTTGGTTAAGTCAGGCTCTGATGTCGTATGCACCAAGGGTGACTTTGAAGCTCCTTCTCTGTTATTTCTCCTCTGCCTGGCAGTGTGAAGAGCAGCAGCACGGTGCTGATCTGAGTTCTTTCTTCACGATGAAGAGGTTAAGTGAGTTACCTTATTTACATTTTCGTCAGATTAATCTCTAGCTTGAAATAGAGAACACTGTGCAGTAAAGACGCAGAAAAAAAAAATTACCATGTTGTGGTTGTAAAACTGAAGTTGCAGTTGACACCCACATCTATCTATATATTAATTCGATGTATGTAGCAGACTTGGAATAAATGTAATTAATGGTTTGATGTGTATCGTTTTTTCTTCACTATATTAACATGTATGACCTCAATGGATAACCTCGTCTTCACTTTAAGCCCTTTTCCATCAATACAAAACATTCGCTCTTCTTGTTTGCAAAACTAATTTCCAACACTTCACAATGTATTTTTGTAAAAGTAAATTGGTTTAGAACCTGTTACACAGATTCCCAGCCCCAGCTAGAAAAAAAAACAAAATGTACGTTTTAGCTGAACTAAAGTTCATACCATTGTGGATGTGGATTCTTCAGGATGGAGAAAGAGGTCAGGATGAGAAGAAAAAATGTATTGTAGCTGTTAACAATGCGGCTTTGATTACAATGACTTCACTCAAAACCTGTGGAAACATTGGATGGTTCAATAGATGCTATTTAGAGATTTTTATCCTTAAGTCCAAGAGAAAGTTCTGCCAAATATGAGGTAATTATTTCTAAGTAGGTGCTCCTGAGAAATTCCGCTCTGTACAAAGGAATGTACTGTAAGTACATTTATAGAATTGCAGCAGAAGAGACAGTAAAGGCCACAACATAGAAAAAAGTTAATACAACCCTTGTGCCTGGGCCTTAGGAAAATACAATGAAACCTGAAAAAAAAAACAAAAAAAAAAACCCACCAACATGAATAACATTTGATTGTTGCTGTAAATTGTTCTTTGTGTCATTGTCTCTCTGGTTATTGCTCCTCCTGCTGCTGTTGGTCATTACTTTCTATTGTCCCAGCATGAGCTTTTTTCCATCTGTCCTCTACATCAAGTGGATTGTAACTGGCTGTTACAGTTTAATGCTGATAGCCCAGTGTCCGTACCCACAGATGATCGAATGTTTATTATGCCGTAAAATGGTAGCCATGGAATTTACATATACATTTTAATCTGATTTAGGAAAAACATAAAGACCTGGGATGCTTTTAACTTCACACGTTATACAGATTTACTCAGAGTCGGGTTGTTTTTAAAGCTACTTACATGGATGTGTGCAGAAGTCAACGCCGTGGTAAAAAAACAAAACAAAAAAAACAGGCAGTTGTAGTGTAGTGTAGTGAATGTGAAGATGAGGTCACATAGAGGGCGAGTTGGGAAATGCCTCAATTTAATCAGGTACATTTCTTGTGCATGGGTCTGTGTGTACCTGCATTCGTGGACTCTCCACAGGTCAACACAGGTGAAGGGAGGGCTGCACTGGTTCCTTTTGCATGAGTCAGATGAGCATCCCTGGGTGAGGCCCTGCATGCTGACCTGGGAAACCCCATCTCGTGGCAGACCGTCCAGTGGAATGTAGCGTCCATTTATGCGTAGGTCCCTCATGCAGCCTGCAGGGAAGACCATGAAATACTCAAATAAAATACAAAATTAAGGAATCGAATAAGGTTTTACTTGTAGCTCTAGTGGAAACTCTAAATCCACCCTATTCACTTAAAGCATTCCTGCTTTTCAAGCTCCAGACTTGCTGTGTCTCCTCAGCTCCAGTGAGCTGCTTCTGTTAAAGTGTTCATTGCAGCATCTTAAAAGTGACATTCGCATTCTTTGAGGAATACTTCAGAAACAGTGAATGCAGACATTTGCTGTCTCCTGCATAATGTGATCCACGTTGCACTGATCACTGTTGTTGTTTACACATGGCAGTGCTTCACTGGGTTACATACCTGAGACACAAACAAAAGGGGAGCAAACTTACCTCAAATGCAAACACATGTAAAACACTACGTCTGGGATGTCACCCAACAAAGTTTCTAGTTACGAGTTGCATGCTATTGTTGTATGTATTGGTTGCTGTATAATTAGTCTAACTGGTTTATTTTGTTCAGAAGTGATTTAGGGTGTTTTCACACGTGGATCGATTGGAGCTGTTGTTCCGGAACAAGTCTTCGGCTCAGTTCGATTGGGCGTATGTGAAAGCAGTGATTGCGCTCCATTCTGGAACGAAACAACTGAGCTCAGACCGGTCCTCAGAGCAGGGTGTTTACAGTGTGAGCATGAACCACAGCGATAGAAATAGTCAACTACTGTTTTCTGAGCACGATACGCTGCGATGTCGCAAACATTACCATAAAGCAGAGCTGCTGTCAAAATTGTGATGCTGCCACATAAACGGTCGGCCAATGAGCTTCATACCTTTCATCAGATGCTGGGTCAGCAAGTAGACAAAATGAGTCGAGGAGCAATTTGGATGGAGGAAGAGACAGAATGCCTCACTGGCATTTAGGAAGACAAGCATGAACTGGAATGAATGGATGCATGAATGAATGCTCAATAACATGCACAAAAACTCTCAAGTATTCAAGGTTTTCAATGAGCGCATGAACTAACGTGGCTTCATCATCAGTTTGTAAATCATCAGTTCACAGTATTTATCGTCAGCGATGCTTTGGTAGACATCGATCAGCCGTAACATTCTGACCACTGGCAGACAAAGTGGCATTTTTATAATGTCATTGCAATGAGACTTGTTAATGGGTTGGACATATTAGACAGCAAGTCACCATTTAGCCTTTGAAATAAATGTGTTGGGCACATCAAGCTTGGCATGAGTAGGGATCTGAGCAACACTGGCAACAGAGAAATTGAAAAGGCCAAATCACTGGGTCAGAACATTCCCATCATTCCCAATGTACAGCAGTTAATACTAGGGGTGTGTTAAAAATATCAATACGGAGATATATCGTCGCGGGCCTCTTCACGATATGCTCATCGATACGGAGGCGTCAATATCGATATATCACATGTAACAAACAATTAGTTTATCAAGTAAGTAAGTAAGTAAGTTTAATTTATATAGGACATTTCAAACAGATAGGACTGACCAAGTTTGTGAAATGGCATCTGACTTGCATGTTTTAAATTTATCAAAGCCGTCTTTATTTGCGCACTATAGTCATAGTTCTGCATGCAGTGTTTTACATGCACTACAGTGGAATTGTTGCTCTACAGCAAAATAAAAAAAAAAAAAAAACATTTGGGTATATACATGTGTCTGTTTTCATTAAAATAAAAAAAACAAAAAACAAAACAAAACAAAAAAAAAACAAAACAAAAACATAAGCCTAAAATATCAGGATGCATATCATGTTGAATACCATGTACTGGAATGCACATATATCGCGATACGTATCGTGACCCCTGTATCGTATTGCGAGGTTGTTGGCAATACCCACCCCTAGTTAGTACCTACCAAATGTATCTGATGAACAAGGATATCAACTAAGCATTTATACGACCATGATGCCATTACTGCCTGTCCAATATTGTGTATGCCCCCCCTTTTTCCACAAAAATGTCCTTCCTTTTTCCAGTTTTGGTCGGTACTAACCACTGCACACCAGGAAAACCCAATAAGACCTGTGGTTGTGGAGATGCTCTGACACATCCATCACCATTACATTGTTCATTTTGCTGCTTCCATCACATCAGCTTTGAGGACTAAATGTTCACGTGCTGCCTAATACAGTATATGTGACGCAGTGAAAGGAACCACTGTTATGACATAATCAATTTGTTACCACTTCTGCTGTCAGTGATCAAATGTTACAGCTGATCAGTGTATGCGTGAACTTGTGTCATGAGTAACAGAGGTCTAGGGTGGTCAGTGGACAGTGTGTGAAATGACCATTCCAGGGCACAGGAAGAAGACAACATTTTGACCATCATCACACACCTTCTATGTAGACACATGTCTTTCTTACATTAATACATTAATAAGTAAAGATGAGCAAAGTTGAACTACGAGGCTGTTATGCAAATTAAACTAAATGAGATCTTTCTATGAGCTAATACGGTTTGCAGTAAATTACTTAATTATATTTCATATTATGCACATTAATTTAAAGCGCTATCCCCCCACTCCCCCCCACCCCACACTTGTAAGTTCACTTACTGTTAGTAATGGTTAAATGTCTATGAAAAGCCATTTATGTGTAACCCACTGAAGTGTTTCCATGGAGCACAACAACTAATAAACTCCTGCGGACACACATTTTGAGGTGTTTATGTTCTTATGGCTTAATTGGTACATTAGTGTATTAAGTTAACGTCTCATTCCCCCTATGTCACCATTTGACAGGACGCATTCACATAAGCGAGTGTACACAGAGGCGCACACACACTTAGGTATGCTTCCCCTGCCGTACTCTATCACATCAGCTTCTTTTGAAGGGAAATGCTTTTAAAGTCCATTTAATAAACACATGCATTGTCTCTTACTGCCTGAGGCACTGCTGTCTACACCTCTCACTGTCTAACTGCGAGCATGGAGCTCTCTCTATATATATCTCCCTCTTGTTTTAACTGTATGTCTCTCTGCGGTTCTGACCTCCTCTTCTCTCTATTATCATACATTATCTTATCTTTTTTTATTTTCTCTTTCCTCTGCCAAAGCCTCTTTCAGTCCAATTGTCCTTAAAAGCATCTGACAAAATTAATCTTAAGACATTTCTTTCATGGGTGAAACCTATGTCAAGAGAAAAGACTGTGAACCTGTGGAATTAATTGGTTTTCAGCATTAAATCACCTTAATATACAGTCTTTATCTTAGTCACAAGTATAAAAAAATAAGTAAGATGCAGTTCTAATCTTTTCTGTCATTATTTAAAAAGTGTCACTAACATTTATTTATGGGGTGGGGGTGGGTCATCTGTTATTTATAAAGAATAACTCACCAAACCTCCTCTCAAACTAACGTTTTGTGTAGCTATATATCAGTCCTGCACGACATCCAGGATTTATTTTGCCCTGTTTCCCCTCGCAGAACTGCTTAAGCTCAGCTATATTTTTAGGACGCCTGCTGTGGAATGTCATTTTACAGCATCTCTATAGGGTTATGCTATGTGCTTTAACTGGGCCATTCTGAGATGTGCTCTCATTGTTTGAAGCTAAAGTGTAATACAGGTTTTTTTAAAAGCGAAGGGATTTTGCATCACAAAACTTTAGTTAGTGGTTAGTCCTGACACTATTCTGTAAAAAAAAAAAAACCTAGGGATGTCCGATATTGGCTTTTTTTTTTTTTTTTTTTTTACCAATATCCGATATGCCGATATTTTGTCCAACTCTCAATTTTCCATTCCGATATCAGTCGATACCGATGTCGATATGTGGGTTATTTTTCCTGCTAATTTTGGTAATATTACATATCTCCTGTTGTGGAATTAACACAATATGCTTAATGTTATTGTGATGCCCCACTGGATGCATTCTTGAATGCAAAAAGGCTTTCCAAATGTTAACATTGATTGTGCAAAATAAGAAAAATACTTCAACTTAATTTAGGGAAAAAGTGCCATGTTTATTTTTTTTAAATTGTCTCAAACAACAGTTTGGATTACACTCTTCCTGAGATAAACTTGACAATGCCCACAACAAATAGGACAAATTTGACTTCTTCACAAATGATAAAACACTGTATGTGCAATATAGCAGCATCTAAAGTCAACTAAAATAACAGGCATAGTGTATGGCAGGCTGCTCTTTTGTCTGTGTATTTGGGTGTAACGCAAGCATTATTTTATCGGTTTTGAGGCAAAAAAAAAAATCTGATAACGATATTAACCGCTATTACATTTTTAGGCTAATATCGGGCCGATAATATCTGTGGGCCAATAATATTGGACATCTCTAAAAAAAAACCAAACAAACAAACCTGGGAATATTTAATTTCTGCTTCGGTGTATCAGTGTACAAAAACATTTTCCAGTTTCTACAATAAATGCTAATAAAAATAATAAATAATAAAATGAGGACACAATGCACATTGTTCAATTTTGTTTCAGTTTTGATGGTTCTTTCTGTATCTCCAAGTGAGTTATACTGTATTTTGCACCATGCAGTGTATATATCCTTGACATTACCACTGATTGTTTTGTGTAAATATTATACTTATTTTGCTGAATTAATATGCGTGGGTTCAACAACAATATAATGCTTCTAATGTATAGGTTCATAACAGTCAAGGCAGTTATAAAATACAGACACTTTTTAATAAACTGTGTTTTTATCCTTGAGTCTTTTAGTTTTAATTACAGACAAACTACATTTTGAAATGTCTTATTCTTTGTGTTTAAGATATTGTTTTAATGAATAATGTACTCTTATTTTGTTTTCAGTGTTGTGGCTGGTTTTGGTATTTAATCACTGCTGTGTGTTAGACATGTTAAACATTAAATTCAACATCTTTTATCATAATGTATAATTTTCTCATGGAAATACAACTTCTTTATTGAACAGATTTTTTTTTTTTGTGTGAATGTTATTATACATGATTTGGAATAAACCATCCTCTATGGTCATTTGATACAGACTCAGACTTTGTTATTTAAGGTTCATCTGTATTAACCCATAAAGATCCAGTGATACTTTTGTGACAGTTCCCAAATTAATTTCGCTCTCTATTTAACTTTTATTAAGCAATTATCAATATTTATTCTAATATTTGTGTGTATTTTTTGTACTTTCTTGTGTTTAATTCATTGATCATGTAGATATTCACTAAAGCTCAGATTAAAGTTGAGGGTTATTGTATCAAAAACAGAGAAAACGGAAGAAAAAGGGACTTTTTCAGCAAAATATATGAATAACTGAATGTGAAAACAAATGTCTCCATCCACTGTCATTGATCCAACTCCATGGGTTTTACTGGTGAATTAATGTTGTAGAAGATGATGGTGTTTCCATGTTCACTACGGAACCTCTGACATGGGTCATATTTGATGATTATGAAAACATGACAAACTGCATTTGCAATTACTGACATGAATTGTCAAGATTAGTGGATCAACAGGTAATGGTTTGGTGGCTGGTGGATGTTTGGGTCTTTATGGGCTGATACAAAGGCATTTGCAGTGTTTTCTTTTGGCAGTGGCTGTAACATGGAATACAGTAACAAATATCATGGTTACTTCCTCCAACTTTATTGATATCTTAAATGTTAGGAACTCATCAACCTGTAAAGACCTTGAACTATGTCTGTGGAAACTTCCAAATTAGTATTTTTTTTTTTTTTTTTAATCATTGTTTGTTATAACGTTATTGTCTGTATTTTGTATTTTTGACTGAAAATCCGGTGTTTTCATTTACTGATCATGTAGATGTTCATAAAAGTTTAGAGGTAGGATTGGTGGTTCAACAGTTATTACACTTAGCTCAGCAGCTCATGCTTTCGGTTGAAGGTGGCTGTTAAGACCTCTTAGGGTTATTAAATGAATTTTACTCATCAATGAAGCTCCATTTGCTGTAGGCACTAATAAAACAGGATAAAATATGCAGTAAAAGGTTGCTCTTGACAAAAAAAAAAAAAGTCAGCCTGAATCTGTGTGCACCTAAAGTTGTGGAATGTTAACATGCTTTTTGGTAAACCTCAGGCAAACACTGATCTGTTTTTCTTCTTTGGAGAGTAGTGTATTCATCTGCGGTTCTCTTTGATAACTCCATACCTGATCCCTTCAATCCTTGAGTTTGCACTCAATGGTTCTGTTTCACCTTTTTGAGCATTTACTTCTGGGTGTTTGGACTCCTGCCGGCGTAGCACCCTCTCCAGTACTAAATACTCCATTTATATCCACAGTTTGTGCACTGTGAGCTGATAAATATCTAACGCTCTTTGGTATTGCTTCTCTGGAACTCCTGGTAAGTGATGGTAAATCTTCTGAGACCTTTTTTTTTTTTGTGAGTCAACTTAAAAAGAAAAATCTGTGTCTCATAGCAGCTGGAACACATAAGTTCAGTTTTGTCATATGAATAAAAATCAATCTTTTTTTAAGTCTTTGGCCTATGCACTTCTTACAGCCTGCACCTTGTGAATGTCAAACTATTAGTACAAGAACGATGCAATGCTTTGTACGCTATCACATCAAACAGATCGTGTTTGTTAAATGAAGACCTGAACATGTTTTAAGAGAAACTCAACCAAAAAATGAAACTAATTCCAATATTTTTCCTTTGCTACTATAATCCACGGTGCATATATTCCTTATATTAAATCATTTAGTCTGTCATTTCTAACTCACTACTTTAAATGAAAGTAGGACGCCGTGTCAGTTCCAGTTTTTCACATTTTGATTTCACATTTTGTATTCGCATTTGTCACACTCAAACGCATATGCCCCTCCGGCCATCCAGCTGTGGGGACAACCATCATCCTTGCTAACAAAGAATATGCATTTAGGTGAATTAGCTATCAAACTGTCACATCAATCATTCAAGAACACACAAAGGCATCACAATTCTCACTTAAAGAGAGAATGAGTATGAGTAGGAATAGATAAAAGGTGCTATTTCTGGTTGCACTTTTCAGGAGCATTACTTAAATTGTCACATGTGTCTTGAAAAAGTGAGATTCACACACATCACACTCTCTCTTCTGCATACACACAGGTTATGTACTGTACAGTAAAGCCTGGTTGGTGCTGAGAGGCTGTCTTGAGAACACATTTTATGTTATTCTGCCATTGTATGATCTGTCTGTTCCCCACTGAAAGCTGTATTCAGCAAGATTTATACATTAATGTGTCATAACCTTCTCCATTTTCTGCAGAAAATGCTAACCTCTTAACAATTCAGTCCTGTTCACATTCATCTGTCTGCTCTTTGTAAGGACAACTCTCTTGAAGGAAGAGTGAAATGATCACCGATTGCTGCCCTGTCTTTGAAAAATAATAGTTCACGCTTCATAGAAATTCTCGGAAAAGAGAATTTATTAGGAAACCTTGCACCACCAGTTCCAAGAAATTACCCTTTGTAAATTGCTTAGTTTCATAAATTCAGTAAACCACGTCTTTGGTGTAATACCTCTTCCTTATCTAATCAAAGATATTGGATTTATTATTGAGAAAATGGTATTATTTTTCAGCATTAAGAGTGCAATCGTACCATCGCCAAGACACAGGAAGAGTAAGCAGTGATTAAGCTGCACACCAAATTACATTTGAATCCATTTGCGTAGGAGGCGAGCTTCCACATTTGGTATAAAAACAAGGGGAATCCAGGAGGAAGAAATTTTCTAAACCAAATTACTGTTAGGGTGTCGACTGTCAGAAAAGTATTTGACGACGGAGGTAAATAAAACCAGTTGCAATTCATCTTATTTGAAAGGCAAAGCAAGATAAAATGAGGCTCAAAAGAAAAGTGTCCTGTTTGTAGATGTAATACTTTGGGAAATGTAGGTAGTGCATTCTTCACTCACAAAATAGACTGTATATAATTTGTTAAATAATGCGATTCAGCCGGCTCAAAGATGAGAAGAATAGGAACATTATGGCCAATACAGTGAATATATGTACAATATGCTGATAAAGGGAAAATAAAATTTACTGTGAATTCAATAAACAAATGCTTTTTAATCAACAGAGGACAAACACTAAATGTCATCTCACCTAAATTGCATCATATATCACAATATAAAGAAAACCACATGGATTCACACTCTCAAACAATGTGCATACATCTAGAGGTTTACTGTAGATTTCTGATATGTGGCTTTGACTCAAGATACATCACCTTCAACTAACAGTCGCTGTGGTTGTTTTGTTTGTGTCATCACCTTCATGTCCTGTGACTGTATTTAGAAGAGGTGTGATCACAGTAATCTCGGTTTGTCTATGTCAAGGGATCTCACCATTTGATCTTTATACAACTCTTTCACTGCTCAGTTTACCAACTTTTATAAAGGAAGGGCTGTTTTAAACCTTGTGCTTTCAGCTGTGAATATTATTGGTGGAGAGGAGGGAACAGGTAATAGCCACATGTTTACAGAGGTGAGAGAAGTGTTAAAATGTTCACCAAAAAAAAGAAAAATCATCCCTAAAGAGTAAATGTGTTTGTCAAATGTGGTACATTTTGCAAAAGGGACAATATGAAATACAGGTAGTCCTCGGATTACGACGTACCCAATTTACGTTATTTTGAGTCTCATCCACTATTACTGTACATACGTACTATATACTGTGCGTACGGTAAGTACAGGATCTTATTTTTGACTTTATTTTATTAATATGAAGTATAATACATGTATTTGGATAGTTATTTAGAGATTTAGGGGGTATTTAGGGGTACTAAAGGGTTAATTCCGGCTTAAGCGGAAATTCGGGTTACGTCGACAGCGTAAGAACGGAACTCATTCGTAACCCAAGGACTACCTGTATATCAAAGTAAAATATGAAAGAAGCATTGGAAGTTCACATCTGGTGAACTAGATACAGGTCCTTCAAACTCGACAATGTGGGTGTTTGTGGTGGAAATGTCAGCACCAGGCCAATTGATTTACATCAAGTGCTTTGGGACCTTAAAATCCCTTTCCTATTGGCGTTTTAACTAGTTGTCCTTCAGTGTTGTATCCACAGCTGCTCCAGGCAGAAGAAATCTGCCAGTTCCCAGGTGTGAATGCAATCTATATGCTACAAAAAGCTTTTGATTCAGTCATTATTTTCAACTTCCTGAACCCATTAAAACAGACCCCCTACTGAGAACATTGAAGGTAAAAAAAAGAATTCAATCAACAAACCAATACATGGGGGAAAAAGAAAAAGTGGTGTCAGGCACAACAAACCCCGCCCCTTGCATGTATTGTACCCTATTTTTACATGGATCCAGCTGCTGTCATTATGTCTATGCATGCGCTAATGTAGCACATCAATTGCTTCTATATATGTGGAAAGTTTGACATAAATTTAAAGAAAATTGACGTTTCTGTAGGGAGAAGAAAGAAGAATTAATAAATGCAAAATGTGAACTTTGACCTGCTTTTCCCAAAATGTAACTACATCTAATCTGAGTCACTGGCAATCTATAAACTCAATTTGGTATGAATTCAATCGATAGTTTTGCTGCTACAAACATTTGAAATTTCAACAATTATAACTAAATGGTTAAAATAAAAAATAAAATTTATAGAAAAATGTAACTTTGACCTAATGTTCCCAAATTTTAATCAGATCTATTCTCATTCACTGGTGACCTATAAGCCCCATTTTTTTTTTATGAATTCAACAAATTTTTTTGCTGCTAGAGTGTTAACAAACATACAAACCAAAAACAATATTGCCTCCCCTCCAGGTAAAAATAACATTCACATTTGAGCAGAAAAGTACCCGTCACCTGGATTTCACATTAAAACACTTCTGCATTGAGGTGCTGAGGTCCTTGCCCCCGCCACATACCTTGAAAGCTTTTGTTGAGTCCAGAGGGAAAGGTATTTCCCAGCATCACCATGCTGGGGTCGATGATAATCTCCCGACTGCGACCCCTTGACCCCGAGACCTCCCGCTGCCCTCCACCACCGTCCAGGCACAGCGTCATCTCATTGTCATGACGATCTAGAAAGACCTCGTGCCATTCGCCGTTGTCAAGGCGATAGGTTGGCAGCGTTAAGTTGTGGTCTCCATCGCCAAGGTTGTAGAAGACACAGAGGAAGCCCTGGAAGATCTGCAAAGGGAAAACAAGAAATTTAGTGTGTGGTTGCTGATTTTGGCTAAGTCTAATACAATAAACAGCAAATCATGATCATTAATTATATAATTTGGATGAATTTTCTCTTGTACAATTGGACAGAGACCATGAATAATTAACTATCCTTCATCATTCTGGGCAAAACAGAAAGAAGCATGATTTATCCTCTGCTCTATTTTGCAGGAAATAACCATGATGTAATAATCATAAAGTCAAAGAAATATATTACATGTTTTTTTTTTTTTAATAATTTGATAGATTAGAAAAGCAAGCATTGTGACTTGATAAATACTGTTTATGTCAGCAGGAACAGAGCCTTGTTTGACAGGCACTTCCACAGAGGAAAGGAGCTGAAAAGTATATACGTTTGGGTTGTTGCCAATGATCGTTTTTTTTTTTTTGTCTACATTTGAACAGAGAAATCAAACTTCACACTCCATTTTTATCAATGCTTGGGGCAGAAAAATTATATTGTGCTTTACTGTTTTGTGGCAATGACTTAAATGTCAACAGAACAAACCTCAAACTCTGAGTAAAACAAATCCAAACAATCTCCCCGACAAAAATCCCAATGGAGGTTTATAGAAATTTTTTGTGCCCGGCTGAACTTGATCCAAGTCCAATTCTCAGCCTTTAAAATTAATGGGGGAAAGAACAAAGAAAATATTTGACTTGGTTGGTAAAAGACTGGATCAATAGGCCAATTTGGCTGGTGGGCCAATAAGTCAGTCCCACTCCCCGGAGGCCTGCAAACACAGGGAAAATGACAAAATCCCCTATAGTTAACTGGCACGTCCACCATTTGATCATATTGTGATCCAAGTAAACATCTGTAGTGTAGAACAAACACAGAAATAAACATGTGAGGTTGTAATTACAGCCTTATTTTAAAGTTTGGCGTAATCGGAGTTAGTGCCACACCATTTCCAAATGTGGCTTTGGTGGTGTTTGTCCTGTGAGGAGGTGCCAATGGAGAATGCAAGGGGAGAAAAGCGGAATATTTATGGATTAGACGTGAGAATGAGGGAGAAAACACCTCCGTCACATTTACACAACACAGTGACTTCCTTCCTTCAGATCTTGAGATAAAAATCCATTTCGACTTGGCTGTGATCACATCACAATCACATGTCTGTCACAAAGCAATATCCATTTAAAACAAGTCCAAGAACACTCACTCTCTCTGTGTGTGTGAGTGAATAAAGCCGAGTGTTAGAGTGAGTCCGAAGGCCGTTTTAACAGGGATGGGGTGGAGGGTGGGTCGTCCTCATTTCAATTTCAAACTGTTTCCTCCAAGTGTCCCACTGAGCATAATTTTCTCCCCTCCATCTTCCTCTGCCACCGCTGCCGCGTAAACAGAGGAGTGAGATGAGAGGGGTAAGAAAATAGAGAGATGTGAAGGAGTGGGTGGCAACCATTAACGCTCCCACTCTCTCTCGACATAATAAAGACAAACTAAAGTTTTTCGAGGAGCGAACGGTTTGAACTTCATCAAAAGAGCAACAACCAAACGTTGCCTGTCGTTCGCTCTTTCTCGGCCTCACATATCAGCCGAGTTAAAGTGCAGTACGGCTCCAAGGTTGTTTCGTTACAGAACCGTGGCTCATTTCAAGGCTCTGTGATGAAGTATTAATTATATTTAGAATCCACCGGGGCAGTGCTTTTTAACCACACGCACTCACAGCCACCTGATTTTACCCCCAATTAAAGCTGAGCAGAGCAGAGCAATTTGGCTCCTGCTTTGCTCCCTGGGTGGTGTGTGTGTGTGTGTGTGTGTGTGTGTGTGTGTGTGTGCGTTACTCCACTGTAGAGCCCTACAGTAGGTGTATGTAAGAAGGTGTGTGACTCCATTTTTGAGTAAACAGTCCCAGTACAGGGACATCTTCATTCCCCTGGATGTTTCTCATGACAGACTGCTCTCAACACCGGAGTCCCTGGCATTGCAGATGTGTGCAGATGACGTGTTTATCTTCTTCATCTTTTTTTTCTCAAAGAAAACACGATTAAATCTTGTTGTGCAAATGCAGATAATATGCATATACAGCATAACATGCTCATGCATTTTTCTTTACTATAAACTATACTGGGAAATTAAACAGAGCGCTGGGCTCATTACCTGAATCACCCTTACTCTAAGCATTAGTCACTCTCCTCACATATGCCTCTGCACCAACAGGGAGCTGACCTGAAATCTACTGCTAGAAGGACAAAATATTAGATTAAAAAATAAATAATTGAATACCATGCTAAGCTAATATCATTTGCTCAGCGGGGTATTTGCTCACATTTCATTATTTGCTTTACACTATAGCAGTATTAACAGTATAGAGTACAGAGCACAGGTGTCAAACAGGTGGCCACTGGGCCAAAACTGGCCGCCAAAGGGTCCAATCCAACCTGTAGGATGAATTTGTGAAATGCTAATAATTCATCGACGATATTATCAATGAATGGTTTTAAAATATTTTTAGTTCAGGTTACACATTTACACCAATATGATCTCAAGTGGATTAGACCAGTCAAATACGATCATAATAACCCTGTTAATGAATGTTTTGTGTGTTCACTGTGTCTGTAAATTATAATGTACATGTGGAAATCATAAACTGAAGCATAACATTGTCAAATTTGCACTTATTTTTCTTAAGATCAGGTTGTTCGTGTTATAGGAAACTTTGTAGATGTAAACACTTTCATAATGTCATTTTATTTGTTAACCTATTATTATATTATTGGTCTGACCCACTTCTGACCATATTGTTTTGAATGTGGCCCCTGAACTAGAATGAGTTTGACAACTCCCGTATAGATTCTGAAGAACTTTAAACACAGTATTTTCTTTTTTTTTTTTTTTTATAATTTGCATACCATTAAATTCTTTCAAACTGTTTCTATATCATGACTACCTTTACACAAATATTCCAGTAAAAACATGAGATTTTTTTGACAAATAAAGGCATCAACCAGTCACACATGTGAACCTGGACCTGTTGATTTCCTGCCACACTGTTTTGTATCAAACACTCAAATGAAGGCAATAAAATAATAAATTGTACAGACAGCACACGATGATGCAAAAAGAGTTTCTACACATGAACATCATATGACACATTTAAGCTGCAGACGAGGTTCCAGCTGATATTGAATACATTTCTATTTACAGTTACCAGCCTGACATGAATACAGTTGAATCTTTACCCGAACAACTATCGTAAGTGTCACAAATTTCATTGCCACTGCTGTAAACACTGTTGGTGCAAAATATTTAGATGTGAATATTTTGTATTTTTGAGCTATTTCTTCATAATTTCCCCCAGTTTCTGAACAGCTTTTATTCATGTGACACAATACTTATCATGTATAATATATTTGGATATTCTGAATTAGACCTGTCTCTAAATGGAGATATATTTTTCAACTATGACACATGGATGTTGCGAAATCATAGCAGTTTTATGAAGATTTTTTGGACATTTGTTCATACCTCACATTATCCATCTTATTTTTTTAGGATTTGACCATAGAATCTACAGTTTCTTCAGTTCAGCAGCTACATACAACCCAATTTAATCTCAAGCAGATGTACCTGTAAAATACCAGCATAATAACTTCTACATAATAACAACTTCAAAATGTTATCTTAATTTTAGTGCAAAAACGTAATATTTAGTCATGAAAATACAAACCATCCTTTCACAAATAAATATGAATGATCTACACCACCTGAAATAAAGACAAATATATGCAATTTTATTTAATTACAATATTATACCTAAACTTATCATTACAGATTGCAGTGGATCTACAAAAACACAAAGCATTTGGTAACTTTTATTGTATGTTTTTTTTTTTTAAATAACAGAATTTGGAATTTAGAGTTACCATAATTTATATTTTAAGTTATTCTCCTATTATTTTTCTGGTCCAACCCACTTGAGATCAATTTGAAATAAAATGAGTTTGACATCGTTGACTGTTAACGTCGTCAGTGTAATTTTTGCAAATACATTCCATGGGGACAGACTGGAACCAGTTTTGGCCCCAAGGTTGTACGTTTGACACCCTGATCTATAGGGACCATGATGTCATCCACTGGGTTCTGGGCTGCTGTTATGAAGCCAGTACTTTGCAGAAGTGACCATATTTAGACAAAAGAGGCTGAGCTGCAGGAGCGTAAAGAGTCTGAGCTATATCTTTGGTGAGCTAATGCTAACTGACTAACCCAGTAAAACAGTAACAGTAAAACAAACAGTAGCTTTGGTCTTACCATCTATTAACTATAACTAGAGTTGACTGTCTGTCAGGATTACATGCACATTATTAAATAAATAGAAGTTTAGAAAGTCCGATTCAGCAGGTAAGTGAGCTGTCAACCGGACCTGTCAATCAAATTCTGATCTAAGAGCATTCTAGTCATACTGACACCTTATCAACGGAGGAAAACTCCAGAACTTGTGAGATTGTCAAAGTAAAAGTCAAACAAATACAACCAGAAAGATTGCCTATAAAACTAAGTTGCTGACTTGGTACTTTTAGAGTCATGTACTTCTGAGAAACAAGGCTTTTTGGGACCAGACCTTAGTTCCAGTCAGTGGTAATAAACATAAAGATACCCCTACACTGGCCTTGTTTTGTGGAACACTCAGCTGGAGTAAACATCCTCTGATAGACGCGTACTCCAAAAGAAAAAAGCCAACATTGCTGATGTAAAGGAGAAATAAACTTACTTTTCAACATCGTGAAAGACAGTATCTGCATGGTCTTCAAGTATGTTTAAAGAATATGTTTGAAGCGATTAAAGACAGACTCTGTGTCCACATAATAAAACATGTAACAGCTGTGAAGTTCTTTGACAAAACCCTACTTTTCGGGGGAAGTGGAGCTGCCCGTAGAAAATAATATTATTTAATATAATAATAATAATAATATTTATAATAATAAATGATAATATGATAATAATATTTTTCCACAATCAGGGCAAAACAATTGAATATTTAGTGCATGTAAAGAACATATCCTGCAATTTCAGACAATGGACCTGACAGAAACACTACTCTGCTTTTTTAGCCTCAAAAGTACATTTAGAATTATTTAACGTGGTGTAAATTAGCTGTGCTGAGCATCATAAAAGAGATAATGAACTCGCAGAAATTTCCTCTGATATGAATACAGGCCTTTTAAATGCAAGAAAATACTAATTTATTTCATTTAGGCCAACAGTTGATGATCTGTTAAAAAACATGTGCAGCGTCTTTCAAGGTAATTTCAGTAAAAAATAAACGAGGCAGTAATGTGAACCTAATGGAGCAGTATAGAGAAGTGAGTCTGAAAAGTGAAGTATAAGTAGTTCTTAAAATTTTGGTAGCAGGATGACTTAGTAATATTTTACTGAAAGCCATCTGATAACACTATAATAATGATAATAAAAAAAACAAAACAGCAAAAAACAATTATTAACTCATCTTGAATAATGTAAAATAGAAATATTCTTAAAATGTTACCAAAGTGTAGAGAAAGTGATGGAATGAATAATAATATTAATATTAATAATAATAATAATTCCATGGATGGGAAAGCATCATTGCATCATCATTGCATTTGTTTTCATTCTGTTATATTTGTCTCCAGCAGAGAATCTATTTTTCTATGTAAATGTGTTTTTTGATTCTCATGAACAACATTGTCGTCCACTTTACACAAACATAAATTCTGTGCATATTAATCAAAATAAAAAAATCAATTGAGTAAAATTCCATTAACGCTGTATATCCTCGTGATGGAAACTGCTGTGAACGGATTCTGACATTTTCACTGCAGGCATCTAATAGTCATACTGATGACTAATACACTGCTCTGTAAAATGGCTTAGCATAAACTTAATTTTGGACTATATAATATTATTCTCCACTGTTTATTATACTATCTAATAACAATGTGCATCTATATACTCATTTTTCATCTCCAGACTGTGAGATGTGCAAAGTGAGGCAAGTTCAGAAGAGGAGGAGGTGGAAATTAATTTTGTGATAATAGAGGAAAATATTTAATCAAGAGACTTTTCTATGAGCAAAATGTGTCAAAAAAAAAAAAAAAGCATTTTAATGTTTTGTTGCTACAGTAATTTCAATTGTTAAATATTTTTGGACATTTCATCCACATACATTTCAGTTTAGTCTCCTCTCAAAAGAAGAAACATTGGGCAAAACTAAAACAAAGTGATAAGAACCGACTGTTGATTCAGCATTTTTAATTAATAATAATAATAATAATAATAAACTTTATTTGTATAGCACCTTTCATACAAAAACTGTAGCCCAAAGTGCTTC
>JAPSES010085734.1:0-23883 GCA_029822895.1 Maxillicosta whitleyi | reverse complement strand
CCCCACCCCCCCATGCTTGTGTATGTACAACAAAAAACTAAATCATGGCCAAACATTTTGAAAAGTGTGAGAATAAATGGTGCAATAACGCACTTTATCTCTGAAGAGTATAAAATTCAGACAACCTACCACCATTCTGTGACTCCTCATTTATCTCCTCGTTGAGATATTCCAGCAAACCATCAAAGATTTCCACAAGGTTTTTGATAGACTCTTTGTCTCCTCTGACAACATTTTCTCCTGCAAACACAGATCCACATTCAACAAAAATGATTAATGCAACCTGCTGCATTTGTAATGATTTATGAAAATTGACCCTATTCACATTGAACATCAGTCAGTTGTTACACATCTAATAGTAAATAAAAGCACTAAGTAGTGGTTTGTTTTTTCCTACGCAAACAAACTTACATTTGATCAGTATTACTATAACAAGTGAAAATGTCCTCTATACCTGTAATGTGCGAGAGGCTGATCTGCAGGTAATCCAGGGACAGTGAATCAATCACGGACTGGGCATTATGGATGTCATTCTCTTGACTGCAAGGTGCTGCAATATAATCTACAAACATATTACGTAAATATGAAAATCATCTTTGAACATGACCAAATACAAAAACAATCTTCAATAGAATCATGTGCCCTTTGGACACCAATAGTAAAGCAAGTGGAATTAAATGATGTTAAAAGTCATGTGACCAGATATTTGCTGGACTTGGATGCATTCCTAACATACTAAGCTCATTTACAGCCTCATGTTTTTAAGTAAAACTTATCAGCTTAATAGCATTAAGCACAGAACTTGTAGCCTCATGATCAGTTTAAATACAATTATTTGCTATTTCAGTTCACGCACATAAACAGAAAAAAATCGCTGCTTCTGATTCTTTGTTAGTGTGGTGGTGTATTTACCACCAGAGACCCTGACCTCTCCCTTCATTTTCAACTTTCCTCTTGTTTTGCTGTAGTTGAGACATTATAGGGTGTGTGGGCATTGAACAGTGTGTTAGTATTTCTGGTCTGTAACATCACATACATGTGCAGGATGGACAGTATAAAAATGAAATCACTCTGATGCATTCTGCGCTTTGCACACTTTTAGTTTGTTACTGTAGAGGAGCACAGACAGCTCCTAGCCTGCTGCCTGTTTGCTTTCCACAGTAAACCCTCTAAGGCAGGGGTGTCAAACTCATTTTAGGTCAGGGGCCACATTCAGCCAAATTCGATCTGAATTGGGCCGCACCAATAAAATAATAATGTAATAATACATAAATACTGTCAAATCCAAAGTTTTCTCTATATTTTAGAGTGAAAAAAGTAAAATTACATTATGAAAATGTTTATATCTACAAACTATGCTTTAAAAAAATGTGAATAATATGGACAAGCTGAAAAAATAAGTGTAATTTTAACAATATTATGATTTGGTTTATCATTTTCACATACTTTATAACTTATAGATCACAGTGGATCGACAAATCCACAAAACATTCAATAACAGATAATGTTGTTAAAACTGCACTTAAGACATTTCAGGTTCATATTTCCTCACATTATTCACATGTTTCGCAAAATTGTACTTTGTTTTGATGTAAATACATGAAAATGTTTGAGTTGTATTTATTAGATATTATGGCTGTATTTTACCATAATACCTAATAATACCAGTTTGACCCACTTGAAATTGAATTGGTCTGTCTATGGCCCCTGAACTAAAATGATTGTTAATATCTTAGTTTAATTTTAGCATTTCACAAAGTCATCACAATGGCCAGACTGAAGCCTTTGGCGGGCCAGATTTGGCACCCGGGCTGCATGTTTGACACCCCTGCTCTAAGGATTTCTCCTAGAGTTATATCATGTTTTCTTATTCTATTTCATTGTTTTTTATGTCACACAAGTGAATAATGTTACAGGTTACCTTTAACATAAAAGCTGCAGATTTCGTTTTAACATTAATTGTTAATTAGACATTGCAGTCCACTCACTTTGACTTCTGGCAGACATGCAAATATGTATCTTATTCTTACCTGGAACCTTCTCTCCCAAGATGTTCTCATACAGAGCAATGAAAACATTTGCATCGCAGTCTGTCAGTTTCCTCAGCCTCAGGTTTACGTGACACTTGCTGAGGAGATTATTTGCCACATCGACCCAATCTGTCAAGGAAAAAACAAAACAAACTAAAAAAAAAAACACTTTACCATGCACAAGAGTAGGATTGGGTAATAAAACCATAATGGTAAATACCACAACATATTTTTATAATGTAATAATAATCATTACCGCAGTATCCATTTTTTTCTTTTAGGCTGATTTTGTTGAAGTTGTCAGAACACGATCATTTCAGTGATTTGTTGTTTTATATAATTGTTCATGTGCACATTTTGATGTTTAACAAACAAGTGTAACACCTAAAATGACCATCTGTTTTTTTTTTCACCTGTCACCCAAACCACAGAATCTTCCTTAATCTCAGAAAAATAATGATTTGCCATTGTATATATTTGGATAATTATTGATGTTGACTGACATTAAGACATTCTGTTATGTTGCCCAAACTTTCACAAGAGTACAGTTGAATATGATGCAAATTAGAATTATGGCATGGCTGGTAAGTATATATACCTATTTCAATATGATGATTTGGAAAACAAATGACAATGGTGCAGGTTAGCTGATGTTTTCAATGTACATTATGAAGTGTTATTACATATTTATTGGCTTATGTACATATATTATACAATAGATTTATATATCTTATATTAGAAATAACCTGTAAAGTGAATTTACTGTAATGTACAAACAGTGTTTTGAATTAGATTTGGTAGCTCTGAGACAAACATTCCTTTTGAGTAAAACCCTCACATTAATTACCACAATTTCAGGCATGTTGACTTAATTTTGCTTTATCAATGAGGCACACTTGGTAAAAAGTCAACACTCAATTGTGGACGCATTTTACCATTAGACCACCGTAATTTCATCATCCGCGGCAAACTTAAGTCAGAGAGCGGGGATCACTGTCTACCCATGACAAACAACACACCGCACAAATTACAATACAGACTGTGTGTGAATGACAATCATACGGTGTATAATAAAAAAGTATCTTTGGTGTGAATTTGGGGTGACAACAGCAATTACATGAATATCGTGAGTTTCCTCTAACATTAATGACTTCACAGAAACTTCACCGGTGAAGTGTACAATAGCTAGCTAACGCTGCTAATTTGCTCTGTATGCTACAAGGAACTAAATAAAAACGCCAAACAGTGGAAAATGATAATTAAATCCCGTCTATCTATTACTATATATTTATGTGAGGTTGTGTCAGTTTCAGTGAAGGCAATAAAGAACAAGAATATCCCGCAAGACAGTATTAACGGTAGCCAAACCGACACTGTAAGTTAGCGTTACGTGTCGTTAGCTTCCCCGCACTGGAGCACTCAAGAGTCGGCTGTCCTACCTCTCTCTCCCTCCTGGGTTCCCATGAAACAGCTGTCGACAAGAAGCTGCTGGGGCTCAAAATCAACCGACCGGCTACGAAAGAGTCCTATATATAACCAGAAACCTCCAGTCCTGACCCAAGCACCGGGGTCAGTTTTGATATTGGTCTCAATAACAGGGAGAAGGAACTGTCGGTTCTCATTTAAAATTGAAGTCTTGCGTGATTGGACGTTATAGTTGTGCTTTGTTTCCGGAAGTGCTCTTCTGCTGGTGCGTACTTCCCCCTGCTGGTCATAGATGAGAATGCAGTCGATTAGAAGCGCTGCACGTGAGCGCACATTCACAATAATAATTGACTGTTTTGTTCCTCAGGAGTGTCAAACACATTTTAGTAAAAAAAAAACAAACAAACAAAAAACAGCAACAACAACAACAACAACATTATAATTGTCTCAAGTTGAGTTTTGGAGAATAATTAATCTTTATTTGAACAAAATACAAAATAACTAAACAAACTGAGACACATTTAACCCAATAAAAACCCAAACATCTACCACTGACTAGAAGCATCTACTGATCTAAACCGTTGATCCACTAATCCTATCAGTACATGTACATAAATGGTATTAAAACACAGTTTGTTATCTTTTCATGGTCATCAGACCCATGACCCATTTGGATGTTCAGAGGCTCTGTACTGAACGCTGAAACACATACAACTTTGATTCACTAGTATTCAACAGCATTTTACTGTAATAGTTGTGGTTTTTTTTGTTTGTTTGTTTGTTTGTTTGTTTTTTTGGGGGGGGGGTACATCTTGTGCAGGTAAAACTTTATGTATATGTATAAAGGGCAATAATTTTAATTCAATATTTCATTTAGAAAACTATGCATCAGTATATAAAAATGTAACTCTAGAGCCCAAAATCTTAATGTACATTAGATTGTGATATACATATTTTTTTCCCATATCATCAACTGCTTAATGTAGATGTTTACATAATATTAAACGATATCAACTAATTAGATCATTTTGATATGGATCTAACTGCTATGGTGTAATCTTATTTTTTGCTATGCGTCCTTATCATAAATGTCATGATTTTTTTTAAAGTAAATAATTATTAAAACAGAGAAGGGGTCAGAAAAAAAATTAAATATGTCTACTAGAATGTCTAAAAGAAAATAAATTGTTTTAAAAATTGTATTAAAACCTTGGACCAGTTCTTTCTTTGATGCTTTTTATGCAGTATTTTTCTTCTACATCTGGACCTGCATACTCATTTCATTGTGTTTGTTTATTAGACAGTGTTTTCATTTCCACACATGCCCATATATGGTTAATATATCCTAAACACAACAGTAAAGATTGGAAATGTGCGTTTCAGTTTGTCATGTGTCTGTTTGTTTCTACACTCAGTGCATATTTGGCCTTCTACTGCAGAGGATGTTCAGTTTTTGTTCCTCATATTACAAAAAACCTGTCCTCTCCTTTTTCATTCCTTTTGCTTTGTTTCAGGAAGCAAAACTGAGAACAGATCATCGGGTCTATTTATAACCCCACCCATTTTGTTTCTTTCTGCCAATCCCATGATCCCATTGACACCAATGATAAGGCTATTCTACAACAAAACAGGGCAGGAAATGAAGTATCACATCAATGTGCTTCATGTAACTAATGGTGCCCATATAGAACCTATTAAACGAGGTTAGAAAAAAAACAAAACAACTCAATATCTACTTTTCATTTTGTACTAATTTTCACAGATTTGTCTATACATTTTTTTTTTTTGCGTTAAATTGTAAAGAGACATGCTGTATCATGGATTTTTTTTTTTTTTTTTTATAGACCATTTATTTCTGTCTCTGTACACTTGCAAGACTTTAGCTGATATGCCATCAGAAGGATAGAAAACCATTACACAATATGTGAGAATATGAAAATGTTGTGGAAACGGTAACCAGCTGTGGTATCACGGCTCAAAAACAAGAGTGTCCTGACCGCAGCAGAAGTCACACTGAATGAAAATCACGGACATAAATCCACACTAAAATATCTATATACTGTATATATAAACACAACAAAAGACAATATTTTTTACTGACATTTTACAGAACCACTTCCTTTATTTCTTATTTCTAAGCATTTCTTTTTGTTTAAAACAGAGCATCTGTTACATCAGGACTCTCTAGCGTGGACTTAAATGCACGAGACTCAAAGGCTTCTGATGATTTTCAAGGAATTTAATGATCAGACTCCAACAAAGAATCCAAAATACAAAAAAAAGGGGGACCAATAGAGGCAATACAAACTGCTCAGTTTCTAACTAACAAAAATAGAAAAAACAAAGGACAGCCTAGCTGCACTATATTTTTACTGGATAACTGACACAATTACTAGAAGCAAGGAGACAATATTCACAGGGGTGGGCAATCCTGGTCCTTGAGGGCCGGTATCCTGCATGTTTTAGATGTTTTCCTCTTCCATCACACCTGGAAGCCATTACATCATTATCAGGCTTCTGCAGAGCTGGATGATGAGCTGATCATTAATTGAATCAGGTGTGATGGAAGAGGAACATCTAAAACATGCAGGATACCAGCCCTGGAGGACCAGGATTGCCCACTCCAGGGCTAGAAGGTCTTCACAGGTAACAAGGTCAATGCACTGACAACAGACGAAGCAAAGGGAGAGAGGAGAGTATACAAGGAGAGCAGGGGTGTGGGTAATCACAGGAGGAACACCAGATACAATAAGTAATGAGGGAATTCGGGAAAACAAAGACAGGTCAGACAGAGTGTAGACAAGAAAGGAAAAAACATCTTCAACACAAACTGCTACATCTTGTGTCAAACTACATAGATTTTAGCATGTCTAATACAGTGTAGGGGAAGTTACTTTTAAAATGTAATTTTTGGCTTGTTACTCATTAGTTCTTTACAATATTCTGTTACTTTACTTAGTTACCCTCTATAGAAAGTAACTTTTTTTTTTTTTTTTTACATTACTCATTACTTTTATGTTGCTGGACTTTAGGCAGAACAGCATATCTGTTCCTAAATGTGCAAGGCTACATAAAGTTCTACAATGGAGGACATAACAGGTATTTTTTTTTTTTGTGCTCATTAAAAAAAAGGCCACAAACTAAAATAAAAATTTTATGTAACACTTGTCAGATCCGTCCCTAAGAAAAGTAACATTGTGCAGAATTGAGAAAGTAACTACGATTCATCACCAAGTTTTTAGTTGTAACTCGTTACACTACTTTTTATCTGAAAAAAGTAGTTACATTATTGTAACTTTGGAATGCATTACGCACAACACTGGTCTAATACAGCCTGCATAGGCATTGATACATCGCAATGTTTAACTATACAACTATGTTTCAGTTGCAATCTCAGTGAAACTCAGACCTTTCCAGAAAATACATGTAATGTAGAATGAAGTGAGCAAGATTAACACACATTTCCTGCAGTTTTACCACTCTGATGCATTTGGATACAATCATTACATGGCCAGCTCACAGATCCAGAAGTTTTTAAATTGACACGACTTATCATTCCAGCTGTTTAATTCTCCAAAGTACCCTAGTTCTCCACAGTTTTCGTCGCCCCCAGCATTATTGGGCTCATCAGTGTGCCAGTAGCTGAAATAAGAGGGAGAATTTGAATGTATCGTGAAGTCAGTGAAGAATAAAAGGGTGGAATGCTACTATAAAAACACACACAATCTATCTTGAATAAAAAAATAGCATTAAAAAAAATCATAGACAATGGCTTCTGCCTGACAGACACATTTGGACTCTATTATATATCTGTAACACTACTAAATAAATCAAAGTGTGAACCTTGTGTTCAGTGGAGTCCCATCCACCCATTTCCAAATCCCTTCCGTCTCATTGTCCGTCAGTCCAATCCACACAGGCATAAAGTTTGTGGCAAATTCCTTGTGTTCGGAAGCAATCAAAGTGATACGTAATCCATTTAAGATAACTCTCCATCTTGGTGATCTTAAATGAGTTTGAATGCAGGATTTCTGATACGTACTTGTTCTTCTCTGCTGTTGATGATCATCAGGTCTGCACCCCTCTGCAGACAGTCTCGTCTGCCCACTTGCCAAGAATCCCTTTTATCAGATTTGTAGTAGGTATGGTTGCTGATGTAAAACCACCCTTGTTTGTATTCACCTGTTGAGAGCAAGAATAAGGTATTTACTGTTGTTGCTATAATTTGGACAGCCCGACAAAGACTGTTTTTGTAAGAATTGCTCTTTTGTGGAATTTTTTCCCTCACCAGAAATATGCTGTGTCATCTTCAACTTCTCATTTTCATCAGTTATGTTTTTAATCACCGCCTCACAGCTGTCTGTGAGATTCCTGTTGGTGACTGTAAAGTGAGACAGGCATAGAGGTATATACGCACACATTTGTCTCAGTGAAGGTGTGAACAACTATCTTGTTTCATATTAACCCATAAAGACCCAAACAGCCACCGTCAGCCTAAACCACAGGTGTCAAATATGTGGCCCGGGGGGCAAATCTGGCCCGCCAAAGAGCCCGATCCGGCCCCTGGGATGAATTTGTGAAATGTGAAAATTTATTAACAATAATTTTAGTTGAGGTTCCACATTGAGACCAATTCAGTGTCATAATAACCTATAATAACTTATAAATACTAAAACAAACTATAATTTTGCCCAAAAAAATCTGAATTATCTGAAATGTCTTAAAAGAAGTATGTGCAATTTTAATAATTATAATGTGTATATGTCAATCCAATGTGACCTATAAATTATAATGTACGTGTGGAAAACAATAAACTAAAGCATAATAGTGATTATAGTGTTGATATCACATTGTTTGAAAGGATAACTTGCAGATTTAAACTTTTTCATCTTGTCATTTTACTTTTTTCACTGTAAAATATAAAGAGAAGTTTAGAGTTGACATTATTTATATATTATTCTGTCATTATTTTACTGTTTTGGCCCTCTGCACATCAAATATAGCTGAATGTGGCCCCTGAACTAAAACGGCCTAAACCATCTACTGATCTAAACTGTTTAATACATGTTGATCCACTAATCCTATCAATATATGTAAATAATTTGTGTAAAATGCAATTTGTTATCCTTTCATGGTTGTAAATTAAACTCTGGAAAATACCTGATTTTCACTGAAAACATGCAAAATCCAAAGGAGAATATTACAATAAATGATGATAAATCACTTAGAAAATAGAGAGAATAAATACATAGAGAGAAAATTTTAGTTGGGAACTGCCACCAAAGTAGTATTGGGTCTGTATGGATTAAGGGTGTAAACTATTTTATATCGTACATTCATTTTTTTATTTATTGAAATACATTAATGACTTAGTATTGAATTGAATTGAATTCTTTTATTGTAATTGTGCATATTTTAGAGCAACAAAATTGCCTTCCAGGTAAAACTGATCAAGATAAACATTAAAACACAGACAATCATCGCATAATATGTGGTGGTGCAAGAATGTCTTGCACTATACCAATCAAATATAATAAGATTTTAGTGCACACATGATATTGCATAGAAAATTAATGATCACTCACAAAGTGTAAGGCGCAGGACTACGTTGAGTGTAGCTTGAAGTAGACACAGGAGTCCAAAGCTCACAATGAGAAGTCTCATGAATTTCATCCCTTTGTTCAAACACAACAACAAAACAATTGAAGATGATGAGAAGCTTATCCTGCAAACTGTCAAACTGCTGTTATCCTGATTCTGTGGAAAAATAGATCAGTGTTTTCTCACTAAAACTGAATATTTTAGTAACTATGAATATCAAGCCTATGTCAGGTTTAAAAGCCTTTCAAACATCTTTTTTTTTTGTAAACTCTTGAAAATTAGAGTAATAGAATAATAAGTGAAATAGAGCAATAGGAACAGAATCATAAAACAGAATTCTATACCTCTTCTTATTGCTTCCTCACTATTTTCCAAATATATTCCTAACTATGTGATATCTAGTGACTGAGCGCGTTGTAATCAGAGTAAAAGTAAGTGAGGAGGAGATTCAACAGACTACAAATATACCCATAATAAGACGTCTACATGCAATCGTTATCCTGTCAGTTATATTAAAATGAACTTTAAATGAACGTTAACCTGTAGGATTTCTTCCCATCACATCATAATCACCAGAGGATCTGTTGAAGTGAACACGTTTCCTTGAAGTAAATGCCTGGTTTTCATTCTCGTATCTCACACTGTCAACAAATTTCACCATCTTCTCAGTCAATGCAGGATTCCAAAAGTTACTGAAGGGTATTCTGACCACTCGACTAATCTGAAAGCAACTTCTGCTTTCATTTCTCTTGCATATATAGGAACACAACATCCTGGGTTGTGCAAATGTGTGACATTATGTGTCAGACTGTTAGGAAGACTTATCTCTTGTAAGTTATTACAGTGGCCATTTATGCAGAAAATATATTGCAAATGAAATAATTTAGTTGACATCTAGGTCCCCAAAGGATTTAATTTAAAAATATGGATAAAGAAGTACATTTTTATCTGAAATATCGTCTTGTGGGGTTTATTTTACTGTGTTGATACCCTACCCCTAACTACATGTATAATAAATAACATGATAACAGATAAACACACTTTTAAAATATTACAAAAATAGCTCTAATGGGTAGATTATTAATCTTATAATGCTTTTAAAAATATGATATAGGACAGAAGGGTGTGTTCCATCACAGTGCTCACTACCCTGCCCCCCGAAGGGGAAGCAAGGGCTAGCTCACTTTCCGATCTTTCTGCATCTCATCATTACAAACTGTGCCTTTCACACTGAATTTATCTGCCGGTAAAAAACTTACTAATAAAAATATATTGGTGAGTTGGAAAACAATCACAACCCATAAAAGACATGACAAACTGAAGCTGAAACTGAAACACTGTAGTTCTGTTTATCTGTTAAATGTTCATTGTGTTCTGTTTCAGATGCTGCAGATCTTTCATAATTCATAGTTTGAGTTTTTTTTTTTTTTTTTAATATTAATTGTCAGCCTTGTAAATACAAACTGGACTGACTGTTCATATCCTGACCAAGGAAAATAAAATACCTACTTTGTGCAGTAATCTGAACCTGGCTTTTCTGCCTATATAGACTAAATGTCATCTAAAATTAACATTTGTTTGCAACATAATAGAGCAAACTATTACATGATTAAAAACAAATTAATTACATTAATTTTATTTTTATTATTAAGTAAGAAAATAAGTCTCGGTTTTGAATGTCTGTGGTCACCAGAACGTTGTGATGTTAAAATGGGGTCACAATCCAAAAAAGGCTGGAAACCACTGGGTTAAACATTATGTAAGAGGATATCGACAGGTTTATGAATATGGAAAAAACAAGGCGTAAGAAGAATTATACAGTAAATCAACTAGTGTTCTTTTCTTGAGTTGATTTGGTTGAGTTGGTTTGGTTGTTGTTTTTACACTTCTACTGAGTTAAAGAGGGCTGTTCTAAAAAAAAAAAAAAAGTGACATTTGTGGTGTTACAGGTGAAACATGACCTGGCAGAGGTTGCTGTATGTATCACTTAAAAGTTGTGGGTTGTACTGTAGATGAAATATATAGCTCAATGTGCCCCATAACACACACACACACACACACACACACACACACACACACACACTGTTGGAATAATTGTACTAATAAGTTATCTTACATTTGCTTATAACTGTTTTAAAGTATCTGTGTATGCAGAATGAGTGAAAATTCTCTTACAGAGCCACGCTCTGACCCAAGGACAGGAGTCAGAGAAATGGTTTCAAACAAGGAAGTTACATGCTCCAAGAGGAAGACGGACAAGGATGTTCAACCTCCATCTAAGCAAAGGTGTCTGCTGATAAGGGTTTCAAAACTTCTACTTTGTGAAGATGTCTGATGACAAGAATCTTTAAAACTGCACCGTCGTGAAGTTTTCTGCTGACAAGGACTAAACCTTCAACTGAACACAACATTAGTAATAGTTAAAATGTGTGTAACTATTCAACCTGACATATGTTGAAGAAGATAGTTAACTGTGAATTGTTATCTTTGAGAAACTTGTATCCTGTGTTTGAAAAGTGGAACTGCCCAAATGAAATAAAAAGAGGAGAACGGCTGGACAACTTCAGAACGGTTTTGAGAATGTACTCTGAACATGTCTCAACCCGGGTCTCCTCATGAGTAATAATTGTAATTTGGTGTCTTCTCTCTTTTTGTGTGTGTTTTTATAGTGTCTTAGATTGTGTGAACATTATTGCTGCTGTTGAAAAAATTATGTGGAATTACTGTACTGTGTCAGCTGTGGGTTCTGCTGGGGCAGGCTCTAATTTACACAGATGTTTAGAGGTTTGCTAGTTTGAAAACACTCTTAATCATTATAAACTGCTGACAGGGTGAAATAGACCACCACAAATTATGTAATTAATCGAAATACAGATGAATGTAAATGAAAATGTATTAATTTCATCTAAAGATCATTAAAATATTATAGTCATTAAAAAACTGCAAAACTGCAAATTCCCTAGTCAGACTACAGCAACAAAAATAAACACACACGGCCTAACCCTCCAGAAACCAGAGAATGCTAAATCATAGCAAATTTTATATATATAGTGGCAAATCATAACAAAAGTTGTCTCATGACACATTACACACAGAGCTGGTCGAAACCAGACTCTGAAGCCAATTTACAGAAACCCAACAGAATCTTCCAGGAGCAGAAACTTGTGAGGGGTTACAGTGGAAGAAAAAAAAACTTCCTTTTAACAGGATGAAACCTGGAGCAGACCCTGATGGATGCTCATCTGCCCTGACCAGATGGGGTAAAAGAGAGAGGGTAAAGGAGGAGAAAAGGAGAGGGTGAGATAGAGAGAGACTAGGGGAGAGAGGGAGAAAGGGGGACATAGGGGGAGACACATGCATGCAATTTGTGCACAGAAAACAGACGTAGAAGTGTCAAACGTAAATCAGATGGTGTTAGTATAATTATTAAAAAGCAGAACAAAAGGTCAGTGACCGTTAATACTACTACATAACAAGTATTAACAGTGGATGTACTACTACAGCCGTTACAAATAATAGAAACCTCTTCCAACAATTTCATGCATAGAACGTGTTGAAACCACAAGAATGTCATTGAATCTAGTCTGTTTGTAACTCACCAGTATTTTATTTATTTATTTTTTTTTTTAAAAACCTTTATAATTTTCTTGAATGACTGTCATGTTTAAACCAAAGCAAACTAATGATTTTGCATTTATTTTATCATAATATTTTCAGCCAGATCCAAAGTAGGTTTCCATAGTAAGCTGTATTATTTACATCATTACAAATCATACTCTTTATGGCAATTTGTTTTACTTTACTTTTTGTTATGTTCTAATTTACATGAAGGTAACAGAAGCAAGCATTACAGAGAGGTTATGTTACGCAGCATGACTTCAGTCTGAACAGTGAACAGGAATTAAAAACAACCTGATGTGGGTATTTTAACCACTAGCTGTTTGCATAAATTAATGACCATACATGTGATGTGCACATCGCTGTGACTGACCTCAGAATATGTCAGTGCTAACCACAACTGCAACACCCAAGAAACATTACAGACATTTGTAATGGCTGACATGCACATTTATGTGGCAGGAAAGTTGGAAATAATATGTTGCAGACATGAAGCAAATGTAGCATGGTTTCTGGTTTCACCTTGGCTGCAGAGTCGGGGTCTTTTGAGTGCAGCAGCCCTAAGACTTGAGACGCACATGCTGAGAAGTGCTGATACCTGCAAGTGAGGAAAAGACTCAATAGTATAACAGCTACTAATCAGTTACTTGAAACACTGTATGTGAGGGTGTACAGAACTGTACCTGCTGAGGTAATCTGTGATCTTTGGGTTCTTTAAAAGGTCAACCAAAAGGTCAACTGAGTATTTTCTTGTTAGAGTGCCGTCACCATTTACAATGATGTTGAACACGAGCTGGAAAGTCTGATGTATGTTCTTTGCATCAAAAAGCTAAAGAAAAAAAAAACGAATATGTGAACACAAATAGAGAGGAGAGATAAAACAGTAAACAAAACAGTAGTGAAAAAGTAACAAGAACAGAGGAAAAAAAATAGTGTTAATACTGCCAACATAAAAACTCCAAAACATAACACACTAAATTCATATGCATCTACACAGAACAACAGAATTGCTTTGAGCTGTTTGTAAGGTTTCATAAAATTTACCTTCTCTCCAACTTTCTCATTCAGAGTGAGACTTGCCAGTATGGACAAGGTAAACACCACCACAGTCAGACTGTTGTGAGCCAGGAAGTTAATCAGGGTTCGGTAGAAAGGCTTCACATTGTCCTGAAACAACACATACTCACACCGATATAACACAAACCAACATGCTGTTTGGATGGACATGTCATGTGAACACACTTACACGTGGATGTATTCATGGCATAATTTCGGTTTTCTTTGTGATTTCATTGCTCTGTAATGATTGATGGTTAAACCGAAGCCTCGTTAAAGTGTTTTAACCTCATGGTCATTTCAATAGAAGTGATAGGAGATGGTAAAACTAAATATTACTAGAATGAAGACTACAGAGGATAGACCAAATATTTAATAAATACATCACTGATTTCTTCTTTCTTTTATGACTTTAAAGACATGAACTGCATGTTCTGATATAGTTCATCTATATCAGTTTAGTGATAGCTGATGACAAAACTCTTATAATAACATCTAATTTAAACACCTTTATACATTGAATTTCAGGACTAATTAGCCTTCAATTAAAGTTTTTACACAAACATTCTCAACAGTTTTATTTTAATTCAAATGTAATCAAAAATAATTTATTATTTAAATAATTATTATGTGCTCCTTCACATAAAAATTCTGTAAATATGCAAATGTAGCCTAATTTCTCATTGAATGCACATGTATTTATAACACACATCATTGTCAGAGGCTTCCAATTTCACTAACCAGAGATTTGATGAGGCTCTGCACTGAGTGATTATCTCGACACAGGTTGGCCATGAGGCCGAGACAGGGCATGATGATGTCATCATTATGAGACTGTCTATGGTGAGAGAGCACAGTGAGTCAAACAGCAGATGTGTACCTTTTCGTTTCGCTGAGAACTTACTGTGATACTTACATGTTTGTCATGAGAAATGCTATGAGCTCATGGATGTAGCTTGTGGACTGGAAGATGCGGGTGTTGTATGTCAGTTTCTGCAACACCTGCAGACACTAAATCACATACAAAATCATGTATCAGGTATAATGTAATGTTTATTAATGTAATGATTAAGTAATTAGGACTTTTAAATTTGTCATTTAAGGCTAAAAAAAAATCGACCATTTATGATAAATTTAAGAACACTGTTAAAACTAGTTCCACTAAATAACTCTTGTTATATAAAGCTCTGCTACATAAAACACTCCCCATTAACTTTATTTCAACATTTCATAAGGATTAAAAGATATTACACATGAAAAACTCAATTTTGGTCAAAAACTTGTGAAAAACAAGAGATAAGGACTGATCTCCACGATGAACAGACACTAAAACGTTCTAAATAAATATTATGTGTTTACATTCAAGCAATACTGGATTTTTAAAGATATTCTCATCTTTTAATGTAAAGTATGTGCTAAAAATGTACTGTCTACAAAGATGTGGAGGTAATTTGCTGACTTACCTGCAGTACCAGTGGTTCTCCAGGTGTGGTGCTGTGGCTGTGGATAACAGAGGCCAGGGTGCTGGTAAGGTTATAATTGCTGTGAAGCATCTCACGAGTGGCATCGTCAGAGGCTAAAATACAGTGTTATGATGAGAGACAGAAGTTAAGTTTTCTGTCTAACAAGTCAAATGTTAAATTTTAATTTTCTCCCTCTCTAAAAGCAAAGAGTCCATTCATTGTTGTTAATCAACAGAGTTTTTCTTTGTGACCAAGTGTGAATGTTGACTCCAAGAAGGTAAAGAGCTCATGAGAGAACCTAAACCAACCAGTAGTTTCACACATTTGTCTTATGCACATACACCAGCTTACCGAGCTGTGCCAGAAGAGAGATGATGGAACTTGTCAAGGTCGGAATAGTGTTTGGGTTTCCAGCCAGCTCCACCAGCCCACTCACACATTCACTAGGTAACACTTGACCCGAGGACAGCAGTTGGTCATATTTAAGGCCTGAAAGCTCCTGGAAACAACAACAACATGCAGATGTTCACTGATGGAACTGTAGGCTACACCACATTTAATTAATTTTAATAGAGGATGTATAGACAGGTTACAACACACCCATACAAATATTATAGCTTCCATCACATGTCTAAATAGTGGGTTTGGATTCTTTTAAACATATAGTTCCCCACATGTATTTTTTTGCATTTTGTTTATTTATCTAGACAGGGAAAATGCACAATACATTAACCTTAAAAAGGAGAGATGTAGTGTGCCAGGTTGTAGCACTAGTGCTAATTTCTACCTGTAGTCCCTTAGCAGGCTGATGATATCATTAAAAAAGTAGACATTAATAAATCTAAAACATACAAAGAGCACTATACTCCTTTGATATATACAGTATGTAGGGGGTTAAATACATGATTATTGTTGTGCTGTAATTACTTATCCCTGTTAAGAATATGGAAGATGTAACTCTATGGCTTAACTCTGTGGCTCATGACAGAAGTATAGAAGCAACTTCTGTTTTTCGCGGTGGCAAGAAATATTTTTTTATAATTTGTCTTTTGTTTTAAACTCAGAGCAGATGCTGCAGGAGGAAGAAGTGTTTTTTTTTTTTTCTGATCTGGTATTTCTTTCCCTGATGCTGAGGTAGGTAAGTCACATCAAATACCAACCACTAGAGTCAATATAAGTATTTCTTTTAATGCTTTTTATTTTGCTACAGAGAAAAAAAAAACATTCCAAGACATTCTCATTATAACCCTGCTAAAAGAACAAACAAACCGACTTTTACATATTGTGTGTAGTTCAGCAACAATATTATTCACGTGGTGGAATATGTCACATTGCTGTAGTTTAAACAGTTAATAAGTGCTTCAAGTGAACTTAATGATCTCCAGCAGTAAAATGCAACATGCATATTAATATAGCAGCATTCAAAGCCTTTATTTGATGTACAAATCTGATTCCCATAAATTATACAATAATTGAGTGAAGCGTCAGTGTTGTGGCAGCATGTTGGATCTGCTGGAGCTGAAACAACTTTATATCCACTTTTATAAACAGAGATACCAGATAAATCTGAACACTCACTACATGAGTAACACAATAGACAAGAAAAAAAATCTGATACTTACATCTGTTATCATTTTTGTCATCTTTGAGTTTTAATGCAATATTGGATAATTTGAACAATCAATGACATGAAAGCATGTTGAGAGGTTTGGAGTGAAAAATCACTTATACCAATATCTGGAAGATGAAGTAGTACTCACTGCTGTATGTAAGACATCAGAACTAAAAAGCACTGGTTTATTCTAGAACAATGTGTTGTGTCTTAAAATCTTTTTTTTTTTTTTTTATAATATTATCCATGTAAACTCTTCTGTAACTAAAGCTGTCGGACTAAAAAGAAAATAAAGTATTAAGTAGCAAAAAACAGAAATGCCAAAGTGAGGCAGTAAAAATACAGGGTTGTTTTTGATCAGTACCAAAACCTAAGCTAATGGGAGGAATCATTTTACTTTTTACATTTTACATTCATTTTGCTGTTACCATCTACATACTTTACTTTAACGTTGACGTGTGATTGAGTATTTTTAGTGTGTTATTATAAAGGAGTTCAGGAGTTTCAGTACTGTTTAAAACATTTAATACAGCTCTATCCATGTCATAAAGCCTCCGTGAATAATTAACACTATTGATAAACACTCACCTCCACTTGTTTCTGTAGCTGAGCTGCGTTTGTCGCTGTCTTGCTGTCTCTGTATTGGTTTATGGCCATCAGCAAAGACTTCAAACACGTAGTCACATCCATCCTATGAAAAAAATGGGATAAAGTCTTAAAAACCTAAGTAACGACGTGCTCACTGTCACGGTGAGCATTGCAACTACGAACACTAGCAACCTTACATTATGTTACAATTTCAACCAGTTAAGAATAATAATGACAGTGTTTTGATACTTTAATCAATATTTATCATCAAATTAATGACATATAAGAATGCCACTGAAATCTACCTGTAGTGTTTTGCCTTTCTTCAACAGACATCAACAACCGGCACCAGGACGTTAACTTCCTCCCGCTCCGACCTTCGAATGGCAGTGGAACATACCATTAGCCAAAAAACGGGGGGAAGTCGGACTAAAACTACGTCAACAAAGTTTTTATTGTTGCAATTCATATCTCAGAGAATACTTTATAATATTTTTAGACCTTTAATTGTAAATATAAGTTAAATTACAAGTGAATTACGTTGAGAAAATAAGCGAATAAATCTGATACTTCCCTTTGTTTTGGTTATGGTTGAGGCCAGACAAGAAGTACGTAACGTCAGGGGCGGAGCAAGAACAGCCAAAAAATAAAATAAAATAAAATAAAATAAAATAAAATAAAATAAAATAAAGTTAACTAGGGGACACAGTGGTTCAGTGGATAGCACTCACAGCAAAAAGGTCTTGGGTTCAATTCCAACACTAATCAATAGTGGAACCTTTCTGTGTGGGATTTGCATGTTCTCCAGCGTCCTCTCACCACCTAAAGACATTCACTGATATTTTAATCTAAATTGCCCATGATTGTTTGTTTCTAGATATGTCAGCCCTGCATTGAATTGGCAACATCCCACCCATAAGCAGCTGGGATAGGCTCTCCTAGTGAGGATCAAACAGGTTCGGAAAACTAATTAATTAAATTACACAAACGTCTTTTGTTTCATATAGTTATTTTTTTTAGTACATTCAGTCAAAATTGTGACTCTGAAGAGAAATGATTTGTTATGTGTCACCTGTTGTATGTATAAATTTCAATTGATGGTTTTGACATATTTGATACATAGACTGTGGTTATACCATTTGTATCATCTCAGCGCCCACTACAGAATGTTCCACTCTGCAATATGTTAAAGTTCAATTAGCTCAAACTGGGAGAGGGCGAAAACAAAAACACCACCACCAAACACAACCACCAAATTGAATGATGAGCAGATGAAACAGTGTGAACATACAGACAGGATGTGGTAATAAATTCATCATTCTATATAGAGGGTCTGGGTAAATGACACTTTCTTCACTGATCACACAAGGCATTTGCTGACCTAAAATAATCTTTTCAAATCACATTATAATCTACACTTACTGATAATCAAAACAGAACATGTTATGTTATTTGATTTTAGTTACACTGCAAACACAGAAAACAAAAAGGATAGTCATGGCAAGAATGCAGCTCTGTCAAGAATATGTTACTGTTACTTGCAGACAGAAAAGATGTAGAAATGTCATCTACCTCTGCATTTGACAGCAGTATAAATGTTTGTTTTTCTGTGGTTCACAGACTTCCTGAATAACTAAAGACAAACACGGAGATGAATTATTCTGAGAGGAGAACTTTAAATGCACAAATTTCATCTTTGCTCTTAAAAAACACAAAAAAGTAGAGACAAAATGCAGTTATGACAGCTGATCTCCACTGTACAGATGTCTTCAAAATGCATTATCTCAGCATGATGCTTTAAAAAGTGTTGCAACATTCATGGTCATATGTGTTATATGTGATACTGTAGAGTGAAAGTCATACTTAGTTTTTTGTTTCAGTTGGAAATATTAGATTTCTTTAAGAATTACAGCCCAAAAAGTGCACTTTTCAACATTCACAGATAGGAGTGGGAGATGATTTTAAATAATACTGGACATCATTTGTGATCATGCACTTTTTAGGATGTCTTATTAATCTGCTGAAAGAGCCATTAGTGGATATTTTAAAGGCAAGGTAAGTCTGTACATACATAATCAAATCTCAAAAGTAATGATTTCCTGCACAGAAGACATGAACAAAAATAAAAGAGCAGAAACCTAACAGACAATGAACCAAGCAGAAGTGGCAAAAATAAATTCTTTACTACATTACAAGTACAGATGTTTGTATAAGTACACAGGAGAAATACTTATTGATCTGCAGTAAAAATTCAAATTACATACTCTGACTCGTGCTCAAAGTATAAAAGTAAAAAGTCAACTATCAGACATTTTTGCCAACTCCAACTGTTTCTGTGCAAAATGAAGTGAACCTCATATCGTATTAATGTAATATGAAACCACTGTGTCTTCAAACCATATCAAATGTTATACACATGCAAAAGAATTCATTCACATGCCACCTTTTGTCACCTTTTTTGACACTTTTGTCCTGTTACTACATTTGTCATACATGAAATAAGCCTGTGGATGCACAGAGGACTTTATTGTCCTGTGATTTAGATAGAAGTTAGTCTTGATTTTGACATTTTGGCTCAAGCAATGTGCCTGTTTTATACATATAAGAAGTAGAAACATACAGACGTTTGTGGTAAAATGTAAAGGAAGTAACGAGAAACCGTAAAAATAAACGTTCAAATAAAATACAGATGATGCAAAATTGTACGATAAAGTATTTGTACTTCTGAAAGCAAAGTTATTGAACTGTGGGTGTGGGTGAACTTTGTTTTCTTTTGTTTTTTAACTATAAATGAAGGAAGACAGCATAAGGGTTAAGCAAAAGCTGTGCATAAAATGTATAAAGTTTTCAGCTTTAGCTGCATATAATCCATTCTGATCACATGTAGTCCATTAAACAGCCGCAGTCCAGAATATTCTCCCCCAAAATGTCTTTAAAACTGTCCTTGTGATGAATGTTTAAAGAGCACACAGACATCTGAATGTCATCAAGCTGTGGAGGAGGGCAGGACGTGAACATATTCAGCTGAGGAAAAACCATCTGGAAGAAAAAAAAAACATCACATGAATGACACGAAATGAAGTCAGACTGTTAGAGGACACAGATAAATAAGTGAAGGTGTATGTCGTACTCTCATAGTGACTCTCTGCTTCAGGTAAAGCCATAGGGTTCTCCTGGGTTCCCTGTGGTTCCTCTTGTGGTGTTTTTCTGAACTGGATCCTCATGGCCGTCTTTCTTTTCACAGAATGGCGCAGGTGTATGGCCAGGCCACGATTCTTTTTCTTATAGTAATGGAGCAGTTCATCCAAAGTTTTAAAAAAAATGTCCTCTGAACCTCCAGCTGACTGCAGGTGAGCAGCACATCAGAGAGAGAACAAGAGAGAAATTAAAATAAACAGGAACCAACGTTAACATCAAATAACAATTATCTATAATCACTGTGTTAAACTGAAATATTTGTGGTAGCTGACAGAGAAAGAGAAGTGTTTGTGCCATAAAGTTAATTAAAATTTAGTTAAAGCCCGTCTTTGTGTATACTGATTTAAAAAAAAAAAAAACAGGATAAGAAGATTTTATCAGTATTTACAGACATTTTACTGCTAATATTTACTGAATGTTACTGAATGAGTTAAATACAGGTAAATATAAATCTTCAGGTACATGGCTGTTCACAGGAAAAATACACTAATAAATATCTTCTGATGACATATATAACCTAAATGTTATGGTACTATGTATTTTGTAACAATGTGAGTAGAGTGGAAAAAGTATGAATCAGTTTATCAGCATGTTGTTTTGATCCCTTCAGCATCATTGGAGTTTCCAGTGTTAAGTGGGTGAGCTCAGTTTCCATTTAATGTACTGTGGTTCAAACCCATTTATTTACATGAATGTAATATGTGTCATTACCTGACTTTATGTGAATATTAAGTTTATTATTAGCTTTAGATTTGTGTGATAATACCACAGTATAACTCCTCTACTTTGTGACACACATTATTAACTGTTTACTTATATTAGCGTTTACACAAAAATATAGAATATAAATTATACAGTCTATAAAAAAGGCTTTTGAATTTAATCAAGAAATATCAAGTATTTTGTACTAAAAAAAAATAAATTTGAGACAGTATGAGTCTGTTAACTGACTGGTCAAACATATGTTAGTCAGTTTATCTCAAATTTAGTGCAAATTAAAATAACTAAAACCAGCGTTCACGTATTACAATGGAATTCTATTGTATGTTTTGAGTTTTAGATTGCTGTTAAAACTAAAGCAAATTCAATCAACAAAAAACATTGTTTACAGTTCAATTAATTAAATATGAAAAATGCATTTATTAAAAAAAGAGATTGAGTTACAGTTGGTGAGCATCTGTAGTTTTTGTAATTTATTTATGAGGGTAGTTATTTATTATGATACTGCAAATGCTACTGTGACAGAATTTACACCTTATTAACTGAACTAAGTTAAGGAGATTTGGTGGCAACGATAAGAAATTAAATGTGTAGGAAATATATGTGAATAGTTACTGTCTAAATTTAAAATAAGTCAAATGCCTTTTTAAGTTGAAACACATATTTGGTTTTATTACAGTGTGTGTTAGCTAATTTATTAAATGTGGTTATAGTCCACATAGGCTAAGACGGTCAAACCTAAAAGTGAAATATAATATTTACAAGTACATAACTACACATGTACTATAGTGAAAAATGTTTAATACGTTATGTTATACGGTCAAATGATCATTTGTTCCTCTTTGTGCCATTCGCCCGTACAGAACTGGATTAAAACGGCATTTATCTACTCTGCTCCTCACTCACGGAATATGTTGTTAAAAGACTGGAAACTGATTGAACTGATCTCCCTGAATGCTTTTAAATCCAAACTTAAAGTGCTAGAGACTAAATCATTGATTTGCACTAATCTTTCATAGTTTGTTTACTGTATGTTGTAACTGTGTGTTGTATTTAATGCTGCCTCTTGGCCAGGACTCCCTTGTAAAGCAGGGCCTTAATCTCAATGGGATTTTTTCCTGGTTAAATAAAAGTTTAAATGAATAAAAATTGTAAAGTAAATTCAAAGAATAAAATATTCAAAATGTGATCAATCAAAAGCATTCGTTTTACAGGTTTGTGTATTGTGAATGCATGTTAGGTGTTTATTTACCAGGAGAGTATATTGTCCAGTGTGTGTCTTAAGGAGTCTGTAGGTGTACACCACTTTGCTTTTACTGCAGAGACAAACAAGATACACACATTATTTTTCAGGTAATTTTGCTTGTTTACTAAATATCAACTTCATCCTTCTAAAGTGGAAAGTTATGAGTAAAGGTTTTTGTCATGTGAATTCTCAAATGATACTTATGAGCTTATTATATAATATGTGTCACACAAAAAAAACACAAACAACATTTCTATACCGGCCGTTTTCCCCGCTAGCAGGGGTTGACCGCTCCTCTCCTCCCCATTTCTCTGTCTCCTGCCATCTCCTAACAGTTACGTTACATTAAATAACTGTCAATGGATTTTCCCATTCATGTAATATTTAGAATTAGTCAGATTGAGTAAAATAAGTCAGTTTACCACTTAGATTTGTATAACAGCATTTATAACCACTAGGTATAAACAGCAGATCATTCAGTGTAAAATATATATATATATATATACATATATATATATATCATGGAAAATATATAGCAAACACACTACAGAGTATTTAACATATACTATTGACAATTACTATAAGTATTAGCTGTTGTGGTGGAAGTATTAAATAAGGAAAAAAATATTACAAATAAGCGTAAAAAAACTGAAGTGTGAAGTCAAATATATCGAGCTACAACTTCCATCTGGCTGTAAACAGAGCAGATACTCACTAAACACATAGACACATTGCCCCCTTAATGGTCTCGCTGTCTCGGATCAGGTAGGCTCCATCCTTACTCTTCTTCCCCAGCAGATCCTCACAGTCCTTCTTGCTGATGGCACCATGATAACACATGGGCAACGCAGCTGCCATGGTGATTGCAAGCTGATGGTAAATTATATTTACTTCAGAGAAGACCAGACATCTGCATCTGCTTTCTTAGATTATTAACTTTCTTTCTAACTCAACTTAATTTTCTAAGAATTTCAGTTCTGCATTCCTTTTGGGGTTGTGCACAGGGGCCACCGATCCATTGATATGAAGTCTGATGAAAGTAAGACTAAAGACAATGAGACGAAGAGGACAGAATGTCAAAACCCTAAAGTGTTCACAGCAGCACATAAAACCACTGAGCTGGCCAGTCTTTTTTTTTTTTTACAGGAAGCATGTGTGTAAAAAGGTTTGAGAGGGAGGAAGTGTGAGAAAGAGAGAACAAAGACAAATATGCAAAACACAAATAAAGAAGATGTGTGAATAGTTTAGGCATCAAAAGAAGCAGAGCTCTATTTCTTGTGCTAAACAGTAGGCTATGTTTAGTGTGTGTGTGTGTGTATATATATA
>JAPSES010085672.1:0-23901 GCA_029822895.1 Maxillicosta whitleyi | reverse complement strand
TGGTACTAATGTAATGATGAAGTAATGGTACTAATGTAATGAATGATGAAGTAATGGTACTAATGTAATGAATGATGTTCTAAAATAGGTCAGGAAAAGTAGGTCAAAGTTAAAATTTTTATGAATTTATTTATTTTTTCTTTTCCCTTTCACTTATAATGGGCAAAATTTGAAACGTCTATAAAAACATCAATTTTGTTTCAGTTTATTTCAAACTCGGTGCATATGTGGAGGCAGTTGATATGCTGACATCAGCACACACATAGACATGATGACATCAGCTGGATCCATGCCAAAATAAATTACAATACGTACAAGGGGCGGGATTTGTTGTGCCTGGCATCACTTGTTTATTTATTTAATTGTCACTTGCAGGAACCAAATACAGTAATTTCCCATATCTTGGTTTTCTATATAATGAAAAAAAAATGAAAACATGTCATAAAAGTAATAAAGTCTTGGTATGTCCTCCAATAACACACTATGTTTGAAATTCTGAATTTTTGAGTATTTCTACGAGTGCCCTGTAAAGGGTTCATTACAGTTCAATGTCTCTACTCTACTGTGTAATGCAGAGGACAGTTTAAGTGACTTACTGGCCTTATTGTCATATGTGTATAGCAGAGGACACAGTGACCACTCCTCCAGCAGCAGCAGCACTGTCACAGATGTCAAAGTCAACAGCTCCCCTGACCTTTCACCTCCCTCTGGACCTGTGGCCCTCATCAGTCTGCCAACCAGCAGAGCCAACACCCAGCCAGCAGATGGCGACGCAGCAGTGAAAATAGAGGCAGAGCAAAAAACTGAAGGTAAATATGAAACAAGTCAAGAAAACAACCATGTCTCTGAAATAATTTTTGCTCATTTTGTTTGTTTGCTTGTTGACTACCATGCCACTAACCTTCAAAGTTTGCTTTTTTTGCTTTACCCCTTCTTTTTTTTTTTTTTTAAACAGACAACAGGCATGAAAACAGACATTTGAGAGAATGGCACAAAACAGTTTTTGTAAGTCCCATTTCATACTGTTTTAAACACATCAGCCTTTCAACAGTGGTGATGGAAAAGTTTAGAATCTTTAATCAGTATTATAGCAACGGGTACATAAAAGTAGTCAATGATTTATTTTTTATTATCATCAGTAGTAGTAAAGTGTTGGTGTTTGATGTTTTGGATTTATGCATTTACAGCTGCATTAATGTATATATAATATTTCACTGCTGTATGTGTTTAGCTCATTTTACCTACTTCATAGGCATTAGTAATTTAATCTAAAATATAACATCATATTCTGTAAGATCAGCATATGCTTGCAACATTACTGTCTTTTGACAACCACAAATATCTTAAAGTTTATTATTTCAAGAGTTCAGAAAAATACCCATATTTTCAAAGTTGTGAAAAGGCTTTTTAAACATTATCCAAGAGGTTTATATTAAAAAAAATTAAAAAAAAAAAATCAAGTCATCAAAAGCCATCAAAAGATGTCACATGTATGTCTGTCATCATGATAAATGCTGCATTGATTTTTAGTAAAAATTTTGTGGTAGACTAGGTGATGGGCCAGGGACAAACCTCCGAAATTTTTAAGAAGATTCAAAAGAATTTGGAAGTGTTTTTCACTTTCCATCATAAGTTCAAGGCTAAATTAAAAATTAAACTGACCCCCCTCTTGTACCAACTGAAGATTGAGAACTAAATCACTTAAACTAAGCATTGGGACCTAATGAAAACTGGTCATAATTGGTGGTTTAGTCAAATTGTGTAAGAAGAGCAACCACTGATGTGACCCATTTGGACGTTCAGAGGCTCCGTAGTTAATGTGGTAACATTGTCATCTTCTACAACATTGATTTACCAGCAAAACCCATAGAGTTAAATAAATGCTAATGGATGGAGACATTTGTTTTTATGTTCAGTTATTGGTATCTTTGTTGAAAAAAAAAAAGATTTTCAGTTTTCTCTGTTTTCATATAATAATCCTCAACCTTTTATGAATATCTACATAATCAGTTAAATAAAAAATTTAGCCTAATACCTGATTTCCACCAAAAAAAAAAAAGTGCAAAATAAAAGAGATAGTATTACAATAAATGGTAATACATCACTTAAGAAAAGTTAAATATATAGAAAAATGTATTTGGGAACTGACAAAAAAAAGTAACACTGGGTTGTTATGGGTTAAGAATAATAGACTTTTAACCTCAACCCATAAAGGAATATTTCATCCTTCATTTGAGCCCAAAGTTTCAGCATCAACATATATGGAGATATGTGGTTTTCACCTGGCAGTAGGGATGAAAACCTGTATTAAGTAATGTACCTGAACCTGTCAGGCAAACGTAATGAATGTAATTGAATCTAAGATGTGGTGAAGTACGGTAGAAACTGAATAAACTATATAAAAAAAGTTCCTCTAATGTGGATTTAAGAACAGGATTTGAATAAAAGCCTGTTCTGTCTTTGTCAATAGACACTAACACTCTTTTGTGGCATCTGATATAATTTACACAGGACGCTTACAAACCTCCTGCTTCAGCGACCACATCTCCATCTTGGAAAACACAAGATAGTATGCCCCGCGTGGTAGAAAGGAGGTAAAAAGGGGAATTATAGGGGAAATTGCACAACAAACCTCATCCAATAAAGGCCTGTGAATACATTTGAACCTCCCTCTGTGTCTCCTGTAACTTGTAGAACACAAGGTATTGAAGGACAGGACCAACAAATCTCCAATTCTTCACCTCTAAAGAGCTCTCCATTGCCTTCAGCCAGCAGAGAGGTGAACTCTAGGCCCGTCCATGTCCACACCCCTGTCCCTTGTCGACCTCAACCAGTCAAGAGCATCCCTTGGTCACTATCCGAGTCCTCTGACTGGACCACTGTGGGTGCAGGCACAAATCTACTGGGGCAATACGCTTCCAGACCAAACCCACTACGCTTTCAAAACATCCCATTCATCCAACAACTCAACTATTCCAATCCCAGAAGAGCTGGGCTGGTTGTAGGGACACCTTCGTCCAAGCAGAGCACTATTCAGGTCTCTTCTAAAGAGCCAACTGTGGTGTTGAGTTTGAGAAGCATATCAGAGCCGACAGAAAGACAGAGTAGACCCCAGGAGAAGAAGGATGTCCCACCACTGAAGATTGAGAGAGTCTCAGGAGAAGGCAATAAAGACATGTGTGAGGGCCCACTGGACCTATCAGACCCAGGAAGGTCCAAATCCAGTCAGAGAGAGGATTCACCTTTAGCCTTACAGGGCACAGAAAGAGTGGAGGAAAGCGCTGAGGGGGATGAGAAGGAAAATTCTGCAGCATATATCCCAGCATCATCATCTTCACCTGCGTCGCATTCCATGACTTCTTCTACATCATCACTTAGACAACCAGAGGAATCCTCCACTGACCACAACCACAAGGTAATTTCACCACAGTCACATCAGAGGTTCAGTGTGTAATATTTAGAGACCTCTAGTGGTGAGGCTGCTCAGTGCAACCAACTCAATAATGCTCATGTCACACTCCCCTATGTTGGCCACTAAAAAAGCTCTCATTGGTGCCACTGTTTGGTTTGTCGATGAAAGCTCTGGGTTGAAACCTGCTTTAAACTATTTCTATTCATAAGTAAAAGCTAATTATTTATTTCTACTGAACTGTTAGTATACAGGAGCAAAAACAGGTTGTCTCTTTTTGTCTTTTTTTCTCCAAAGTTTTTTTTAATTGAATTTTTATTCAAAAATCACACAGTCAGTGCGCTGTTTTGCTGCTGATTGCTGCGCAATAGTCAACAACTTTTTTCAGCAGTGAAACAGGTAGACTAGTGTCATCGTGCGGCAGCACGGAGGGATACGAAGAGAAAGAAAGTAGGGCCGATAATTACGAGGTGTGACTTTTTCATGGACATTGGTTTTATGATGCAAATAAATCACTCTTTTGAACACACGCTATTTTTAGAAGAAAAACATTTTATTTGAGTGACCCCCACAAAACTTGCCGGACTACTTTCGTTTGGACCAAAACTGGACCAGAACTGGGCTCACAGGACACTGTCGGGGATAAGTCAGTGTGGATGTACTACACTGATGAGGGGATGAAATACAGATTCATGTCAAAAATACACAACTATCCCTTTAAGCAATATACAAAGCAGAGGGGGTGGGATTTAATAAGACTCAATTAGACTCTCACCTCCAGTCTTCTAAAATCTTACACACTGAACCTTTCTGATATAGCTGCAGTGATAAATAAATAAATTATGTAAGTAAAATGATAATCATGGCATGACTACTGTTCTGTTACAGCTGGTAATCAAATTAATGAAAGCAAAAGAGGAGATGAATGGAAAAATGGACCAAAACAATGGAAAGAAGGTGCCTGTTCAAACAATTTCATTGAGGCCAGGTAAATCAGTTGGGCTCAAATGTTCACATATGTTTAGGAATGGTTATTTCTTCTATAATATGTATGCAGGTGAATTATGTATTTTGTATTTTTGTAACAGTAGTAGTGCTGGAGAGTCTAAATTCTGCTCTACAAAAGCAAGAATCTTCATCATCAATTTACACGGTATGTAAGAAAAGCCAAGCAGACGCTCATTTCACCATCGAAACATATTATTATCTTACATATTATTCTATTATTTACTGAAAAATTAGTGATATCAGAGCAGTGACAGAAACATACTTCTTCTGTTTTGTCAGACACCGTCTCCAGAGGGTCCGGAAAGCAGCTCGGAGGAGAAGGATGAAGAGGGGAGTGCATCTGGACAGGAGAGCACCCAGGGGTGCAAGAGGAAGAGGGCGTCTGTGGAGACAGAAACTGACCGAGACTCAGACGCAGACAGTAAGGCATCAGTTCATGTTTCCAAACCCCATATTTGCTTCCTTCTTCTACCCAGGAAAGGTCTGCTCTCAAATCAGATTACATTTGTAACTAAACTTTAACGTTAACCACGTTCTAAGTCAACACCTCTTTCCCTGCTTTTTGGGGACATTTCAGTGTTTAATAATCAATAACACTTAAATATAATAGATAAAAGTACTGTAAACTTGAACTCCTTTGGTTGTCCACTCAGCCTGGGAATTCATTTTTGGTCAAATTTTGTCCAGTTTCCTACTTCCACCTCTAAAGTCTTTGTTTATACATGAAAGTAGTTTTTCTATAACTTTGTCTGGACTTTTTTTCCCACAGACTTTCACCAGGAAAGGAAGGTCAAGATCACACTGAGATCTGACAGGAAAAGTCCGAGCTGAAGAAGATAAGGCTGATGCCACAGCATGGATTTAAAGGAACGCAGCGGTCAATATATAACATAAAGCACAATTTATTTGGTGAAATTATTGCATGTCTTTGTCCTCATGCACTCTGAGCCTAGATAGCACTACAGAGGATGAAAGACAGTAAAAACAAATGATGCTGTATATGTTAACACATCACAGCATTTGGGTATTTACAAGTCAAAGGTTACATTTTTACACATTAACCTTTCACTACTTCCTGTTGTACCAGTGAAAGCAGCATTAAACTGGTCAGTGGAGATCACAATATGAGTCTTGTTTGGCTGCAGAAATCTGATAATAATAACTTATCAATATTAAATGGCACAACAGAGCTTTTAAGATCAACTGCATTCAATATAAGAGCAGACATTTAACACCTAACTTTGTATTCAACTCTAATAAATAAAGGGATAAACATTTGCACTAGCAGAAAATACTTCCTTTATAAAAATCAAATGTTTTTTTATGAATATTAGCATGATTTTTGTTTCATTTTTCAGATAAGCTTGCAAAGTGAGACAAATGCTCTGCAAGATATTTACAATACAGCTGCAAACTTAAACCCTGATTAAAAAAAGTGAAACATTTCAATATAATATAGTTTATGTCCAATATTCTGAAATGATTTGGTTTGTACTTATAAAAAAAACAATAGCTATAGAGGCAATAAGTTCGCAAAGATGATACGTATTAAGAAACATAACTTCAAAGTAACAAATGATTCCCATCATTTGTATGAAACTCTAAATGTTACAACTTAAAAACAAAACAAAACAAAAACAAGGTAAGGCTAACCTGAAACACACATTTGCATTCTTCGTAGTACCTTCTGATGTGTGACAACACAACCGGAGACAAAGAAAAACTTGTCATAACACATACTCCTACCCTTAAACAGCCATCCTAAAGTGGCCTATCAAAGCTTTAGACTCTTTCATTAAGGTTAAATAGGTGGTCAGATTTGTTAATCTGGCATCATTTGTATTTCTTCACAGTGGTTTAACCAAAATGTGATCAAGAATATTGTCAGTGCAATAACTGGCACCCATATTAGTATAGTTAGTATCTGCAGTAAAGAGCACTATTATGTTCCACCTTTCTAACTTCTCCTTTTTGTCTCAGCCAAAGCACACTAAACACAGTTTGGGTGTCACCTGCTAACAGCTACAGTATAATTCTTCCTCCTTTACACTTTGAATCATTTCATAAAACATATGGAGGTTTTTTGTTTTTTTTTTCACTTTCCTGGCAGTGTTGTCAATGCCGGGCTATTTTTGTCTAAAAAGCCTTCCCCCTAACCCTGTCTTTAGTGACCAACACAGAAAAATGAGAAAACATGTTCCTCTTCCCCTTTTTCATTTTCAGAATGTACATATTTTGCAAGTATTAACTTTCCGTTCACAGCTGTGGCTGTTTCTGCTAAGCCAAGTGTACAATGACTTAAACAGGGTGACAGTTCAATATGATAAACTCATGCTTTTGTGATGCAGCACTGTAAACTATTTATATATATATATATATATATATAAAGTACTGATTTTCTGATTGAGATGTCCCACCAAAGACTCAGGATTTGTTAGTATGTACCCCAACTCTGTCTTTTTTCATAGTGTGCACTTGTTTGTATTATTCGTGTGACAGCCCGACCATGCACAGTCCTAATGTTGTTCTATTGATTTCCCCTGTTTCTGTCATGGCTCTCTAATGTCATTAGATTCCATTATGTACAGTAATGGTCGGTGGATGAAGTAGAACGTCCCTACCATTTCTGTCTAGATTATGTGATTGACTGTCCTACAGTGATTGGACTGGTGGGCTTTGGCTTTTACAGTATACTTATCTATCAGCCTAAATGCTGGACTTTCCTTTTGTTTTCAATAATCACACTGTTGTTGAATGTGCCACTTCTTATAATGAAATAAATTTCTGTTCTGTAGAAGCCCTTGTATGATTTTGTTGCACTTCATGCTGTAACAAAAACACTATATATACACCTCCAAAACCTCTGATGAAGACAGAAGTTTACCGCAGAAACATGTCAGGTATGAGAAACTGATTACGTGTCTGATACAAATGAAAAGTAAATAAACTACATACACCTGTCCATCCATACATCCAGTACCGTGTGACTAATAATGGCTGTTAATGGAAAAAAATGCAATCTCATGTCTGACGTTTGGTCCAGGATGTTGCGCAAAAAAACTGTGGTATAATGACTGTGGTTCTAGAAACTGATGGAAACTGTCCAGTTTCAAGTAATGGTTCCACAATGAGCATCTAAAAACAACTTTAACATGAACAGAGTAGATCAGAGGTGTCAAACTTATTTGACACCTCTCACACACACAGCCCAACATGAATTGAAGTAGGCCAGACCAGTACAACGCGAGCCTAATCGCTTGAAAATAATGTCAATCCCAAAGATTTGTCTGTTGTTTAATGTGAAAAAAGTAAAATAACACTATGAATGTGTTTGTAAATCTAAACATTGTCATTTAATTTTTTTCTTTTTACACTAAAACAAAGTGGAGTTCTCATTATTTTTAAGTGATCCTGATTGTATTCTATTGGTCCGACCCACTTCAGTTCATATTGGTCTATATATGGAACTGGAACTAAAATAATTATTATCTTTAGTGTAATTTTTTTAATTTCGCAAACTCATCCCAGAACTGATTGGAGTCTTTGGCCCGAAGGCTGTATGTGTAACACCCATGAAGTGGATAATTACAAACTGTTTTGAGCTAGAAATGCAAATAATGTAATGGATACTGAACAAGAATTTGCAGCATAAAGGATTTCAAACAGTCAGTTACAGATATTATTTCATTATTGTAGTAGTATTACTTAGATCAAATGGCATAGTTCGTTCACACTCTGTGACTAAAAAGATTTTGTCTGCTGTGTGTGTTTTATGTTTCCTTTTTTTCTTCCCCTTCCCTATATATTTGACAGGAGTATCAGGGTACACATCCTTTCAGGTTGTTTAATATTTGTCTTGTGTCCATCAAATGATCCATCTTGAGTAAAAACACAAACAGCGAACACACACACACAAATACAAGGCTTGTGTCAACTCTGTGAGTTTAAGAAAATAAAAACAGGACATAAACATCACAAACAAACCCACTGCAAATAGATCAAATGCGCACAAATATGAATTAAAAACACAATGTATTAAATTAACAAATTTGCCATGCTGTGAAAAAATAAGAAATAAATAAATGAAGGGTTATAATGAATATGGAATATGTTGGTCAATGTAGATTTAGGTAAAAGTAACATTAGAGGGAAAACAATATTTTAATACAAGTGAATATCTTAGTTTATTATGGTGAATTTTAGGGATTATTAATAGTGAATCATGAGCATTATAGCAGCATGTCACAAGTACTTTATATCCCATACTGAAGATTAAAAAAAAAATGTTAGTAGGCATTTTCTTGATCAAAAACATAAAATGTAAATGTGTATAAAAGAATCAAGTGCTTCTGGTTGTATTTTAGCACAACTTACTTCATGGACAGTTATGATCATATTTTTTATAACAACATATAGGTTTGATCCAATAAAACAGCAACAATTTATACTGTGTTTCTTTTCACATGTGATGGTCTGTTAATCATGTGCATCTTCATTTTGCTTTCTTTGTTTCCCTCTCAATGTTAATATGAAGAGCTCTTTTCCAAAACGCTATAAATTTTTTATTTTATTTTATTTTTTACAATCTCATTTTAAGATAGCATCAGGAAAATTGGAACTAGGTTAAAGTTATCTACTATTTCCATAACAATTTTAAACATTATAACATATATTTCAGTGATATTGACAGAGATAGCCAATAAAAACACCTTATTTATGAAAATGGATATATAACATTTTAGAAAAAGAGCTTTTCATATAGAGTGCTGTACATCCCAGAATAAAAGGCTCATTTTGCTTGTACTCGTACCCACCAACATCCAGGCATCTGCTGCTATGAACAGCTGCTAAACACAGATTCTTTCTCTTTATCCCTGATGCAGGATTTTTTTTAATCATTCTACCTTTCTCTGTTTTTTTTTTTTTTTTACTCTGTATTCTCTGTCATGTTATTCATTATATCCTTATCCTCGGTGCAGCCCCTCCCTCTCTGTGTATCTCTGTATCACTGCCGCCCGAGCTACAGAGTGAACTTAGTTTCTAATCCTGACTGATTAAGGATTAAAGTTGGAGAGCGGAGGGAGCTTTGTCTGATGTGTTATTGCTGAGCTGCTGCTGTGGGCCCTGGGGCTGAACCGCCCACGCCTCCCCTCTGCTGCCTCCACACGGAGCAGCGTGGCCGTCACACTATCAGACGGTAAATGTTACAGTTATCCAGCACATCATGCAAATGTGTCCCTCACTTCTGATCTGTCTCCCCATTCATTTACCCCTCTGTCTCTGCACCTGACAGGATACCGGTTTGCTGAGACTTAAATTAGGCCTCACCCTCACATTTGCATGTTTTGAAAGGAGGAAGTTATGTCCAGTAGTTATTTTATAACTTTAAAATGGAAAAATCTATCAACTCTAGACACTGATATGGCCCCTTTGATATGGTAGTGTATGTCACTCATGTAATTCTTTAGTGCGGCCTCTCCCCTTTTTTCGTTTTGGTGTTTTCCCTTTTTTTTTTTTTTCCTTTTTTTTCCCCTTTTTTTGGTCTTTTTGTTGTTTTTGGACTTACTCTGTGTTATCAATGTGTTACTTCATTTAGTTGTTCTTTGTTTTCTTATGTTTTGGGTTTTTTTTATGTGTTAGAGTGACTGTTTGTTGTGTATTTGTGTACTTTGTATGTTTTGAATCTTTTGAAATCAATAAAAATGTTAATCACAAAAAAAAAAACTCTAGACACTGATGTTAAAAATAATAATGATATTTACATTTCATAATAAATAAAGTTTAAAAAAAAAAGTATTTTATTATGTATCCACATTATTCAGTGTTTTGAACAGCTCTATAGGATAAGAAATATTGTAGTATACGCATATGAAATGATTATAGGACTGAGTGTATGAAAAACATCACTGATTTATTATTATATATCACAATATATTATTAACCATGTCATGTATGAATTATGAGAACCTTAGTCAGGATTTGTTTTTCCTCTTTAGGCATGAAAAGAACAATGGGTTTGAAATGTTTTTCATGGCGTTACAAAACTGTTCACTCAGCCAGACACCATTTAATTTTTGACACAAAGAAACGTGTATTTAAAACACATCATCATAAAGGGATAAACTGTGTGAAAACTATGAAATAAAACCTTTTTTCATGCAGCTGATCTGATGTTTTCCTACATGTTAACATACTCTAATTGTAGTTATTACTGACCTCATGGAGGTAATATGCAAAATAAATAAATAAAAGAAAACTACTTCATTTCAAATGAAAAACTATTAATTACAGTCTAATAACAATAACTAGCAATTGATTTACTAAAACATGTTACTGCAGAACAGGTTTATCAAGAACAGCTAGAGTAATGGTGTGAATGTCAGTATATGGGATGGTGCATAAGTGTTCACTGTGTTGGCTGATATGGAACTAAAACAACAAAACCCTAAACAAAAATAATAACAATAATAAATAATTTAAATAATTTAAAAAAAACATGAATATACAAGAGAACATGTGTAGAATAACTGTCCACTGTAGTGACCAGTGTGAATGAACGGGTTAATTGTGGAGCATCAATGTTGATGATATGTAACTTATTTCTGCTGGAGATGGAACTACTTTTAACTACATATGTAAAAGTTTTATCTATAGAGACACTAAAGCACATCTCCCAAAAATGGAACTGAATAAAAGGTTTAGAAGAACAAAAATGACCATTTAATGGAGCTTGACTGCAGGTTTTATTATTTATTTGTTTGTTTTAATAAGACAGCTGCAGCCTAAAAGTCTAAAACTACTGGTTTAAAGTGTGTTGTATTTTAACAGTTTGCGAACACAAAATTAGGCCTCATCCATAATATGACATATTTTGGAAGAGGAAGGAGGGAATGTTTTGTAGCTGTTTCATTTTAAAAGGAATAAGTATAACCTCCACACTCTGATCTTAAAATCTATATTTTTGTCTTTCTGTTTTATATCATACATGGTTGTTTTATTGAGCAGGTCTATCCAGTGTCACTATTAGTGTAAAAAGAGCTGTTAAAGTATTTAAATAAAAATACTACTTCAGTCCCTCTGATTGATATATCATCATATGACGGTGGATTATTAATTATCGGTGTTGTGTTACTGCTTTAATGGATTGATCACTTTTTCTGCGACATTTTCTGTGTGACATATACTAGATGGATTTGAGTTTTTATTGAAATTAATGCAGGTAAATAGTTTAGAATGGAAAAATTACTACTTGGAAGACATGGGAAATCCCTTTTATGACACCTGAAGCCAAAAAGGTTGCAAACCACTGTTAATTAGTGTAGGATAAAACAAGAAAAATCTAAATTCTGATGTATTGCATTTCATTTCTCTAAAGTTTGATTGGAATAAATGTTCAAAAAGTGATGACATAGAGGAGGATTTGAACTGGAATGGAAACATGTATTTATAGGAAAAATCCTGATGTTACCCTGAGTGACACTAGTGACACTATAATGAGGAAGGAGGAAGAATTTTTCCAATGTCGATACAAATTGCCAATTTGTTAGACAGGTTTGTGTTACGATATATTTTTGATAAAAGTAACAATATTTGAGCATTGAGACCTGATGTATCAAATATGATACAAAATGTAAACTCGTACATAAAAATTGATATTAGAGGAAAAAAATATATTTTAGTTTTTCAGAGGGACCAATAAAGGTTCCAGTTTCAAAGAACTGGAATTTTTTTTTTTTTACAGGGTTAAAAATAAAAACCACTCGTGAAATAGAAGACAATTAGTGCTGATGCAGGATGGGTGGAGTTCAGTAAGGGTTACAAAGAATATGAAGAAGTAAGAATAGCGTAATTTGACATTAGATAAATAATAAGGAAGTATCAGTGTGGTGGCAGTAGCTGCTGGAGGTGAAGTTAAGTATAAAAATAAAAACAAATGAATTAAGTTACGCGTATTTTAGGGCAGAACCTGCGTTTTTTTTGCTCTATCCATTTATAATATCACGGAAGAACGTGCTAAAATATCAGAGAAGCAGCAGCTGAAGATAGAGATAAGCCGGCTATTTGAGCCAGTGAAACTCTGGCTCTGATTGGTGCGTTGAGGAGCTGGTTCCTCTTTTCACCAGCTGCGGCTGATGCGCACTTGTCAAACTTCCTCGTCCAAGTGCAGTCTCTGCGCCCTGCCGCTCCGTGTGCATCCTCTATCCCATCAGGACTACAAAACAACCACACACACAAAAAAAGAAGACTTCAGTATGACTTCAATATGATGGAGGCGACATAAAAGACATGAGGAATATTCCCGTAGATATCATCTGACTTGAGAAGACCATTTACGACCCCAGAAGTAATTGTCCAAGTTGCTGGTTGAAACGCGGTAAGTGTGTTTTGCATGTGAGGAAAGGGAGTAGCCAGCGTGTTCAGGAGAGGTTTAATAATATTTAGTAAATAGATGAAAAAAAATAATACATTACAGAGCACAAGGATGCTCAAAGGTGACTTTAACAAAAGAGGAACTTCAGGGTGTCGGAGTTGAAACACCCTCCTCCTACCAAAGCCAATAAACCGTAAAATTGCAAGTGAAATTTCTCGTCAGTGGTGTGGATTTTTTTCTGCTGGTGTTGTTTTTTTTTTTGTTTTTTTTTAAGAAGTGATGACTGTAGATTCGTGCAACCCAAACGGTCTTGTGCGCGTTCGTGTGTGCGCGCGCGCATCAGTTATTTATAGACTGCTCGGCGAGACCACACCAAGTAGATTACTTTCTGTTCTGTGTTCTTCCACTGTCTTTTTTTTTTTTTTTTTTTTTTTAAAATAAGTCTAACCAAATTACCAAAAAAATAATATAAATGCGTGTGCTTGAATGTGCTGAAGTGTGTAATGTTGAAATGCTCATGTTGCATCATACTGACTGTCATATCCCCCATGTTTCTACACATGGGATGAAGTGAAACGTAAAGGGTGATTTCAGCTCAAATTGGGGCATTTTTATTGCCAAAATTCTTGATTAGTTCATGTGTTTCCTGTGTTGACAAAGGAGGTCAAAAATCCTCCAAATGTCTAAGTACACATAGCCTAATATAAGAGGTAAGATGTATTTACCAACTAAAATGCTTTATTAACCATTATACTACATCTCTCACACAATCTGAATCTTAATATATGTCAGAATGCACTAAAACTTAAGTGAAAATACACAGAAGTAATGATAAAAGTTACTCCCATTTTTTAAAAAATATTTGAGGCAGTTATATCATAATGGCTTATTCCTTCTTTTAACAAAAATAACAAATAAATAAATAAGATAACCAGTATCTTGGGGCTGTAAGTATCTTTTTTCCTTCTCCATCTCCATCCAGAGCAGCAGATGATGTTGTTATGGCCTGAGGCAAATATAAACAAGTACACACATGGCCTGGCAGCTTTTCATATTCCAATGAATTTACATCTGAGGAGGAAAAAAGAGCCGGCATGAATTACCTGTCCTGTCTTCTGTCATGTTCGACTGCATGGGTCACAGTGTCATAAATGGGCCTCTATCAGTATTTGAGGTGAACTACTATAGGTGCAGTGCATATACTGACTGGGAATCTCATCACTACTTGCATAGATTTGGGTGCAAGTGACCAGATTTACCTAGAATAATTATGAAATGCATATGTAAGAGGTGAAATGACCAATCCAATCCACCTTTATTCATAAAGCACTTTAAAACAAAAACACTGGACCAAAGTGCTGATGGTATAGATGTTTATTCTCTTATGTTATTGCAGAAATTCAGGGAGGGCTGTGTTATCTATAGGTATTTAACACTGTAGCATGTTTGATACATTTATGGCTGCTGGAAAACTGGAGCTGGACTTATTTGCATGTTAGACTAGATGTGAGGAGAGATAGTGAATATATTGGTAGAATGATGCTGAGTTTGGAACTGCCAGGCAGGAGGCCTAGAGGAAGACCAAGGAGGATTTTAGAGGTTTATGGATGTAGTCAAAGAGGACATGAAGGTAGTCGATGTGAGAGAACAGGATGTAGAAGACAGGGTTAGATGGAGGTTCACTGTGGCGACCCCTGAAAGGAAAAGACCAAAGGGGAAGAAGAAGAAGACTAGATGTGAAGTCTGACAAGGGTCTTCATACACTGACCTCAATTTATGGTAGAATGGATAGTAACATCATATATCATATCTGTTTTTCACACATTCCTGCAATAGATTAATTTCAAATATTCAGAAAGATGTGTATGTTGAAAGAATGTACTTGTATGTAGTAATGACAGACTGAAAAGATGAGTCTGTCATCATCTAGATTTGGAATTTCCACCATTTCTACCATTAGATATTATGTTTCCTTCAACAGTGGTCATTTGATTCTACAATTTAATGTTGCAGAATAAAATACATTGTGCTTTATTGAAATACTACTAACTATCACATAGATTCTAGATCCTCTGATATAGTTCATTCCTTTACTTTCTTGGTAAATTCTGGCCTTTTTAAGTTGAATAACCTCTCAGCTGGCATGTCGGTGTCTGCACATGAAATTTGACACCATGGCCCTATTGTTTATCTGATGTTGTCTAACCCACTTCAATGATTACATTACATTTGGCTGACGCTTTTATCCAAAGGGACTTATAAGGTATAGGCATGTATAGCATAAAGGGCCTTGCCCAAGGGCCTACCTGGGATTCAAACTTCCACACCAAAGTCAGCAGTGTAAACCACTAAGCTATCCAGAGAATGATGATTGCATGATTCTGGGCATAGCAACATGATTGGACATAGGGAGACCATTGTATTACAAAATTGCTAATATCTCCCAAAATATTGGTCCTATCAACTTATCATTTTTGCTAATCTCTTCCTTAACTAAAAATACATAAGTATGCCAGACTGCAGCAGTCAGCTCTTTCTGGATTCCGTGTGATGCCTGAGACACACAGACATACAGAGTCAACTTCCCTTTTATAATATATGGATAGGAGCAGTGTCATTATTTTTATTATTGTCAGTTAATACACCATTTATGAGCCACAGAACAAGTGATGTGATGTGATGTTTACAAAAGTCATAAAGGAGGAGAACAATGAACAAAACCAGAGGACAGAACTGAAACTGCCAGCAAAGCTAATGCATAGCTAACTTCTCATAGATTTATCTTTCATATCCTCAACACAAGCTTTATGCTGAAGTTGGCATAAAAATTCCATCAACTTGGCTTTCTTTATTATTAGCCTTGACATGCAAATGAAACTCTGAAACCTGTGCAGATACGTTCCCATAGCCGCCTATGCATCATTCAATAGGGGGCTGAGACAGAGAACTATGAACTGTTGTTGGGAATTTCCTCTAAAACAAAGAGCATCAGCCAAATATTGGTGTTAAATTTATCCTCCAGGTGTTAAGCCCAGATGAGACCCATATGTGACCTCCTTTTCCTTTACTATACAGCATTAAGCATCAACATTAGCCCTGCATGTGTAGGTTTATGCCCCCATTCTTCACCTGCTGTTTCACTGGAGAAATGTGTGTCATTTGTGACTGTAGCACTGTGCTTGTTTCCACTCTAGTCTGAGAATCATATGCTCAGAAGAATAACAGTAGGTGTGAAAATCATGTTTTGTTTTTGTTTTTTTAAGGGGGGTTACAGTTCCCCGCTCTTTAAGTACTGAAAGTGATTGACACGTGAGGCAGTAAAATACTCTAAACAGTATGTGTTTCACACTGTGTTGGTTCTGAGTCTGTGGGTGTGGAGGAACTACTGAAAAAGCAGCTACAGTGATTGTGTTCAGGCTGATAACTTCTGGTTGTCCACCAACTTCTGTACAGAAGTGAAAATACTTGTACAGCAGTCCTTTTGTCAGCCAATCTGATGTGTGTATTAAGTCTCTTGTCAGTGGATTATAGTCAGTGTTGTCTCTATTAAGTTTATGAAGTATGTCAAAATCTGCCAAAGTGTCAATTAGTGTGTCAGTCGGCCTCAGAGATTACCTATGTGGTGTTTCTGTGTCAGAATTGATATATGGAACGACGCATACATCAGTACATCTCAACTGATTTCACTGATTTCCATTGTCATTAAGACATCAAATCACTTTTATAAAACTCAAACTAAGCGAGTATAGTGTTCTGAAACTGCCTAACAAGTACATAAACATAAAAAAAAAAAAACATCTCTGCATACACATGAATATATATTTTAATCCAGTCAGTATCTTATTATTGTGTTCTTCATCTTTTACTGGTTAAGGTCTTTTATAGTTTTTTTGTAGTGGGCTTGGAGTTGTTGCTGCTTTATGTATGCAATTTTCTCAAAGTCTAGCAAGAATATCAAACAAAATAAATAAACAAAACAATAATCAAATAAAAATTATTCTAATAAACTGGGTGAACATCCCAACCGCTCACAAAATAAGGGCTACAAACTGAGGATGACATGTCCCACACTGACACTCATAGTGGTGTATTTGTATTTCAACACCCTTCATTTTATTTAGAGTTCACGAGTACATAAAACTACACTGTGGAAGCAACATACAATACAATCTACAGAAACTTTGACTGAATGAATCTGAATCAGATTCTATATTAGGTGAAAAAGTAGGTGGTACTACTCTAACCACCAGCCACCTGCTGTAGCTTTGTGACCACATAAGATAGATACACCACTTCACTTGCAAACATATTGACATATAACGCATATAGTATTAATTGTAGTTTGTTTTTTGTTTTGTTTTGTTTTTGCCAAAGTCAGTAACATATGATAGCAGATCATGTCTATTTCTTGTTTTAACATAAAAGCGGAATCAGGGTGTGTATGTTTTAAATAGACATCATTACTCTCCAAAGAAGTTGACCCTGGTTCCGTGAGACAAGAGGAACAAGTATGGGACAAAGTAAAAAAGGAAGCAAGTTTGTGAACACCACTAATTTAACCTCAAGCACACCAGCACTTCCTGTGTCTAAATTCTTAAATGAAACTTTTTCCACTGGTAACCGCTGTGCATCAGCTACAATGTCAGCACAGTTATAATTATATAACAATGTTATAATACAAGATATTGGATTTGCAGAGATATTTAGTAGTTGAATCACCATATCTATCACTTTAAACTGTTTCCTGTGGGCATCACTGTGAAGTAGAGTTAATCTAGATATCAGTGTTAAGTGTTGTGTGTAAAAAGCTGTTATTTATTTGTTTACATGGCAGTGGGGTTCTGTTATGGAGAATACCTGATACTGGTACTTCCTTAGCGCAATGATAGCTTTAAAGTGTAACTCTTTTCGTGTTCTCCATCTCGATTTGTTTACATGAATCCAGATAAGCAATAAAACACACCTTTTATCTCCCATCACACAGAGTCCTGCTTTGTTCCTGCTCCCATAAAACCTTGTACCATGTAACATCATATAGATTTTCATGTGGATATATTTACACAAAGACTGATGCAGTTTGATTAAAAAAAACAAAACAAAAAAAACAAAGTCTTTCCTAGATGTTGCAGTTAAATAAGGAGGCATCCTGTTGCAGTACAGTTAGGCAGAACTAAAGCAAACATTAACCACAGAGAAATAACATATATATATATAGCATCCTCAACATCATCTGCAGTGTAACTTTCACACTTTCTCCACCCAGTATGACACAATTTGAAATGTTTTTACCGAAAGAGTCAAAAGTAGGTCCTCTACTGCAAAGGGTTAGTTTTATATTCATTATTATTTTTGTGTTATTTAGTGTTATCTGTGTGAATAGCATAGATTTTTGCCACAGAGCATGAGCAAAGTTGTTTAACCTGACCCTAACTGCACTTTTACATATGAAGGGCTTTTTTCCAAAACGCTATAAAAGCCATTTCAATTTAAAAAAAAATTATTTTATTTTTTACAATCTGATTTTAAGACACCATCAGGAACATTGGAACTGGGTTATCTGCTATTTCCATATCAATTTTAAACATTATAATCTTTAGATTTCAGTGATATTAACAGAGAAAGACAATAAAAACACTTAATTTTTGAAAATGGATATATAATGTTTTGGAAAAGAGCTCTTCATATATAAAACTCAACAAAACACAAAAGGACTGAGAAAAATGCAACCATACTATACATACACACTATATAGAGCACAATAAAAAAAATATCAAAAATGTATGTTATTTGTAACACCATGTACTAAGAAATGCATGTGTAATAATTGACCAATGCTTTTCCTTATATTTAAAGTTATAATACTGAAACAGGCAGGTTTAAGGAAACTATTATTCTTGATCTATTTATGACTTATGTTAATATGTGAAGTTGTTAGAAGTCTGTTTTTTCTAAATTTAATCCAGTTTTACAACCTGGAACGTAAAAGAATATATGAAGTTGCTAAAGGTCAGACTAATCACATTGCTTTTTTTTTTTTTTTTAACTTAAATCTCTCATTCCTGTTGTATTTTCCTGTTTCTGTCTTGTAACCTCCTGCAGAAACCACCATGGGCTGTGTGGGTTCAAAGAAAGACCAGGACTCTCTTAGCAAAGGAACGGGGAATGATGAGCAGCACAACCGTGCACAGACAGCCCACTATGTCAAAGACCCCACCACAGGGAACTTCGGCAAAAATGCTGTAAGTAGTACCATAGCGAAAGATAAAATACTGTGAAAACTAAGCAGCAATGTAACACAGTGGTTTACAGTAAAGGTGTGGACTCCAATGTGTTGAAATAAAAAAAAATAGTTTGGTTTTACAAAGTGAAAAAGTAAAGTGTGATGTGTTATTGCCATTCTGAGTGACTGTGTTTCATACAGGAGCCTTCTAAATGTGTTCCCGTCATTTGTTGTGAGTTTGCATACCAGTCAGACTTTGATCCGTGCTACGGGTAAAATAGCTGCAGTGTGTGTTAAGTGTAGTTCCTCTGGCTAATACTTCCTGTGTGCTGACTGTAATGTCTCTTTTACCCTCACTGAAGAAAGAGGAAGTGACAGAGGCAGAACCAGAGCACTGAAGCAACAGACGTCTGATTAAAACTTCAATATTAGGCAACATCATCTAAGAGATCTTAGAACTCTAACCTGAATTATCTCACAGTCTAAATGTAAACACATTCAGTCTTACTGTCTGGTCTTTGCACAGATCAACATATTATGCTTTTATATAACATTTGCAAAACTAATTCTTACACACTGAAAATCCACCAAAACATCACTTTCATCAATAACATGATTTTTAAAACTGGTTTGATAATATCCTTCCTTCTTAACTTGCTTTAAAGTATTATCAGTTTGTTCTGTTGCATGTCAGATTTCAGTTAACAAAATTGTCCTGTTTTTCCAGTTACGTCATCGTTTCTCAGAAATTTGACAAAAAGGGGATCTTGTCTGGTTTTCATTTACAATGAAATAAGAAATGTTAAAAATCACTCTTGACAAAAGCAGAATAATGCAATAAAATTTCCATGCAGCTCATTCAAACTGTTATATCATATCAGTGTCATGAATAATAATTGAATTAGGAAAGCATGAATACGGCTGAAGCTCATTTCTGACCTTCTCCATACTTTACAGAGCAAAATGCCATCCAATGCCATGCCTTCAGAAGGTGAGTACTCTGAGAATTACAGTAACATACAACCTCTACACACTCCATATGTAATGCAAGACTTATGCAGATGTTATTGACTCATGTTAATGAATTTAACCATCTGTGAACCACCTAGGCGTTTCAGTTGCAGGTTGTTTTCAGAGCTCATCAACATGACAAGTCACTCAAATAGTGCTGTTAATGTCAGTGCTGCTCAGTCGTGGTAAAATGTTGCTGGTATAAAAAGAGGAAGGAGGCGAAGTGTGTGGGTGCAGAGCGATAGCCCCTCTTACAGCCTCCCCATAGAGGCCTCTGCTACACAGAAGACCGGTCCCACTGCTATAATTATCCAGCAGGCAAGGAAGTCAGTTATAGTCAAAGTATGAGGAGCTGAGTGTAACACAGATAAATACACATCAGAGGTAAAGCCGTACTTGCATTGGAAAAAAAAAATGAATGTACAATTATAACCCCATGAAGTCACACTCGTATGTAACCATAGTCACCAAATACAAGTACATTTTGTCGTCATGTAACCCATCTGCTGACATTAAACCTTGAAAGAAACCAAGCTGTTTTTCACCTCAAACGTGCCTCATTATCTTTTGATTTCAATTGTGCTGCAGGTGAAAGCATCGCCATGGCACTTTATGACTATGAGGCCATTCATGACGGAGACCTCGGCTTCAAAAAGGGGGACAAGCTGAAAATTTTAGAAGAGTAAGGACGCTGCAGACTGAAAGATTTGATGTTTAGTTCACAGGACTTTTTTTGCTGCACAGTTGTTTGATGTTTAGCTGCTTCTAAATTTCATTTTGTGCTCTTGTTAATATATGGTTTATCGTATCATCGAGGCCAGGAAATACTCATTGTCATTGTCCTCTTTGTAGATCGGGGGAGTGGTGGAGAGCCATGCTAATCAGTACAGGAAAGGAAGGCTACATCCCCAGTAATTACGTAGCTAAAGATACTCTGGAGGCTGAAGAGTAAGTTTCATGTTCATACACATGAACATATTTCAACATTTTTCTCACTATCATACAGTATAAGTACAAGTAGTAGTGGTGTATTACTAGTAACTATAATAAAAGGGTATAGATTGCATCACGATTGAATTACATTACATTACATTGAAGTTTATTGATCTGTTGGGCAGAGCCCTCCAGGAAATTAAGGTTCCAGTAGCAGATATTAAAGGATTAAATTAGATAAAAATGAAAAGAAAGTAATAATTCTAACAATAACAGTAAAAACAGTGGTAAAAACAGGCCATTGTACATATAAGTAATAATAATAATAATAATAATAATAATAATAATAATAATGTGAAGGACTTTTTCAGTTCTATTTAACAGTAATGAATGAAAGGGGAAGCAGATTGATTGAGAGGTTTCTGTTTTGTACTAACTGATCCTTTTCCTGTTGTTTAGATGGTTCTTCAAGGGTGTGAGCAGGAAAGATGCTGAGAGGCAGCTGCTGGCCCCTGGGAACAAAACTGGATCCTTCATGATCCGAGACAGTGAGACCACAAAGGGTGCGTAAAACCCATTGAAACTGGAACAAAGAAATGAGTTTATGCTGTTACATGACCGCTGCATGCAGAGGTTTAGCATCTATTGTCTCACTATTCTGTATACTTACTACTGCCTGTATATATCCTATTCATTGTATATACCTCTCATCAGTGCTAAAAAGTTAGGTTTTGTATATTTCTTTTTATATATTTTGTTCATTTCAGAAGTTAGTTAATATTTTGTTCTGAAGCCTTTGCACAGTTCTACTTTGTCTTAATACTCTGTGGGATTTTTTTTTTCTTATATAATTTTCATTCAGTGTTTTGTTGCTAAATTGAACTGAGCTGCTAAACTGAGTGTCTGTGACAGTGACAATAAAGATCTATTCTATTCTATTCTATTCTACATTCATGTACATACATACATTCATTTGCACAATTCCTAAACAAATCTATGTCTAAATAAACACAGTATCCTTTTCCTGGTAGTTGTAACAGGAAGAAAGAACCAAATTTAAATTTATGGCTTTAACCTTTCGAGCCATAAAAATATGTAACAAGAGCTAAAGTGTTTCAGACCAGGTATCTCTTTCACTGTGCATGTAGTGTATGATTAATAACTTTTAGGGCATATTTGTTACTATGAACACCATACATCACTTGAACAAAATAAAGTATATATTTAAATCTTTGTTTCAAGTCTAAACACATCCAAAAACCTTCTTCTCTTACTGTCATTATAGTCCAGTTCACACATCAACTTTCCCTGAAAACCACAAGAAACATTGAATAGGTCACTTAAGCACTCAATACAAGCTGCATTCATCCTCTATCAGTAATATGAGCACTAAATATTTAGCATCAGCATTTAGAAAGTCCCCACATAGAATAACAGTTGCTGGTTTTTTTTTTTCACTTCAGGCAGCTACTCTCTGTCGGTCAGAGACTACGATGCCCGCTCTACTGACACAGTTAAACATTATAAGATCCGTACGCTGGACAACGGAGGATTCTACATCTCTCCCCGCATCACCTTCAGCACACTGCAGGAGCTGGTCAGCCATTACAAAAGTGAGTTGTATTGACAGTATGTGTTTAAAATGATAAACAAGCAAAAAAAAAAAATTAAAAAAAATTTTTTTTAAATGTCATTGAGAAATTTTGATAAGTCTGTTTTCATTTTCCCTTTCTGGTAAAGTGTCTCCAGTACTTTTGTGCTGCCATTGGTGAGCATTGTGTTGATTCACAGCACACTCTGCTGGTTGAATAAATGAGTTCTGTCTGAGCTCACATCATTAACACTTTAACAACGGCAAGCTCTCTGGTTTCTGACACTATATAATACTTTATGGCAAGTAGACAAGGAAATGTTTCATAGACTTCAACACAGGCTAAAAAAAAAAAACACCTGGAAAAAATAAAAATATTAAACCATAATATGGATACTGAATGTTCAAGACCAAAAAACATGTTTGGGTTTTCATTCTGGACATTTACAGTAGTTTCTGATAATAAGTATGCTAAAAACTTCCAGTCTGTGTTTATTTATTCTTTTTTACTATAACACAGTGTTTTAAGTGTTTATTATTTATAATAATGATAATTAATGGCCACATATGGAAAGTTAAATTCTTCCTAAAAACAAAGGTGCAAAAGAATTTTACAAAAAGGGGGGGGAAAGGACATTATCTGATGCTTTTATTGCAAAGAAAACATGAAATCATCTATGTGGCCTGTTAAAAAGGTTAAGGTCAGAAAACAGAGCATGTAATGGATTTTTACTAAAAACAAAACTAATGAAAAAAAAGAAGTACTAAAATAAATGCACAGGCTTATTAACATAAGGACATGATTGTTGTTATTTCTATTCCAGAACAGGGAGACGGCCTCTGCCAGACCCTGACTAACCCTTGTCTGAGTCCCAAACCTGAGAAGCCATGGGAGAAAGACGCCTGGGAAATCCCACGATCATCACTCAAACTGGAAAAGAGGCTCGGTGCCGGCCAGTTTGGAGAAGTCTGGATGGGTGAGACAGACCTAAATGACCCTTTTGCACACTCAGCAGTTTTTCACCACTCAGTTGCTAACTTTAAGTTTTATTTTGCCTGAAGCTACATACAATAAGCACACCAAAGTGGCAGTGAAGACAATGAAGCCTGGCAGTATGTCTGTGGAGGCCTTCATGGCCGAGGCCAACCTGATGAAGACTCTACAGCACGACAAGCTGGTCCGACTCAACGCTGTGGTCACCAAGGAGGAGCCCATTTATATCATCACTGAGTACATGGAGAAAGGTCAGTGTGTCTGTTTGGACGTGTGTGCTCCAGCATTAGAAGTGTGTGTGTGTGTGTGTGTGTGTGTGTGTGTGTGTGTGTGTGTGTGTGTGTGTGTGTGTGTGTGTGTGTGT
>JAPSES010085657.1:0-23907 GCA_029822895.1 Maxillicosta whitleyi | reverse complement strand
AATGGACAATGCCAGGACTGATCAGGATCATCAGGTTTGGGACAGAATGGTTCAGGGACAATGAGACATCATTTTCATACATGGTTCAGCCTCCATAAAGTCCAGATTCTAATTTAGGATGTGATGAAGACTGGATGCAGCGGTTCGATTCTGCAGTCAGACCTGGTATGGAGGTGTCTTTATCATGATGTGATATATGTTCACTGTCGAGTGGGTCCGATGTGTCTATGTTTATATCAGAGCCAAACAGGGATGCACATATGTCTTTGCATTGATGCATGTATGATGTATGATGCATTCACAGCCCACGGGCTGCAGTATGTTTGTTTTTCACCTTGTACATTCAAAGCTGATCAGGGCTGGTAAGAATGAATGACTGGTAATAAAACAGTAATTACCATTATCCTCATGTAATATTATATCATGATAGTGATAATTATCGGGATTATCTTTTTCTTTTGATTTCAGGGAACATTTTGTTTACACTGTCAGATAAATGATGATGTGAGTCTAAAGTGTAATTTAAACTAAAAAATAATAATCTGGTTTCTTCAATTTTAACTCAGGACCAAAAATCTAAATTTAACATAAAAATATTTAAGAAATGATTGTATTTGTCACACGTACTATAACAACTGACATAAAATGTTTACCATGATAATACATTTGGACAGATCTCCCAGTCTGACAATGTGTTTATGGTACATTCATATTTTGATGTTTGCCATACTACGTTGTGATGCATTCAGGGTTGGTCAGATTTGGTGTGTTGCACTTAACATCTTATGGGAATTTGGGACCCGTTATGTCCATTATTACTGTGCTGTAGTATTTCAAGGCCCCTGTCATATAGTATGTATATTTATACCATGTTGTGGTGCGTTCAGGGCCGGTCGAGCCTGGTGTTGTGGTAGGATCTCCATGCGGACAGTCTGACAGGAGGCGGAGAGGAGCTGAGTTGCTTCAGCCAGAGAACAAAACTCCATTGACTTCCCATCAACAGACAAGATGTGATCTCCTGCATGAAGAGCACCACATCTACACACAAACAGAAAAAAAAATCAGTTACATAACTTCCACAAAGTGAAACATTTATAAACAAAACAAAGTGATTCAATCAAAACAAAAAAATAAAACAGATAGGAAAGATTTCATTTCTGAAAGGGGTCAGAGTTTACGTACCTGTCTGCTATACTGGCCGGTTTGACTTTGTCAATGATGATGACCTGCTTGTTACAGAACATGGAGGTGGACAGAGCCACGCCCAGACTGGAGCCAGTCGCTTTGGCAACCTCAACCAGCAGCGGTCCTGATGCTGTTGCAACAGAGTCTGATGGACAGATAGTCACAAACATGTTATTTGTCTTTGTTGTGTTTGCAAAATTAATCTGTTCATTTAATACAGAACCCCATATGGAGTACCACAGGGTTCAGGTTTTGGGATCCTTCAATTTTTTATGCCATTAGGGGCTAGTTTTCACAAAAGTGCCATTTTCCATCATAAATCTACCTACTTTTGTAAGTCAGTTCACAGACACTGTGAACTCTCGCAGTGATACAAACAGCTTGATTAGCCAACAACAAAAATAACAGTCTGAAAATGCTAATTACTGACCCATCACTGAGACATCGTATTCGATCAGCAGCGTGGCTTCCTGCCCACACTGCTTCAGGATGCTCATGGCTTCTGACAGGGTGCTGCCATGGAGACGAATCCCATCAATGCTGAGCAATCGATCACCCGGCTTGATAGTTCCTTCTCTGAAGAAAGAGAGAGGCTCTGAGTTTCTACAGAAGTTGCACAGGAACCAGAATCCTTACAGAGAGATAAGCTAAAGTATTGCACCTGTCAGCCGGACCACTTGGCCTGATGGTTGTTATGACGATGGGACGAGACTTGTTTCTGTCTTCGTGGGCCCCACCTGCAAGTACACATTCATATCATGTATGCATTTATGACAAACAACAAAAATACAAAGACACACACGCAGCTTTCTTACCTCGGATGACAAAGCCAAAGCTGTTTCCTTCTTTGTGAAGTGTGACTTCCACATTTTTAAACATGACACCTGACCCCTGCACAGCTGCAACACACAGGATATTAACATGACCTCTGGCCTGCCAGAACTTTAAAACAAATTACTCCTAAAACACTCCCTTTGGGGTAGTAATTAGATTGGTGTTACAGCAGCAGAAGTAAAAAACAAAGCAGCACTGAGTGAACACAATAATAAAAAAGCAACATATGATAATCATTCATTCATTCAGGCTTTATTTTGTCTCAATAGTGAGGTACAGACCTCATCTGCAGTGAGGCTCAGCAAATTTGTAGAACATTGGTGATAAAAACAACAATGAAAAGGTAATTCAGTCAACCATAAAAACCTTTAGAATAATTGAAGGTAATAAAACCTATTATATTTGAGATCTCCACATCTAACACAAGTCTTCAAATAAGTGTTCTACCCAGAGATTGCCTATGAGAATATGATATGAGACTAAAAACAAGGACTATGTGAACATCAAATGAGAGAACAGTTATTGCGAGACATCATTTGTAGTAGTGTCTCAAGCTGCACTACAGACAAATCAAAATACATTTTGAAACGTGAGCTTCTAAAAGTGTTTCTAATGGATCACATAGCATATTTCGATTGTATTTTGCTGCCATGAAAAAATTAATTCACAAGTCATAAGCCTTTCTTGTTGTGTCTACTGCAGAAACCAGTCCTAATCATCCTTCAGGCAGCAAAGAATTATTTCTGTCACAGTTGACAATGTGTTCAAAGACGGTCTGAAAGTTACTAAAGTCTGCCAAAACCATCTCGAGCATTTCAGAAAACCTGACAGCAGAATGTGTGAGTCTGTGACTGACAGGCAAGTTACACAAATGTGGGGTTTACATTCCCTTTTAATTCAAGTTTGACATTCACCAGAGAAAAATGAGTGATGAGGGTTTATCTTATTTGACACTTTGTTTAACATTTTCCAACAACAGACTTTTCTTAGACCTGTTGCCTCAGGGAGGTTGTCTTATATTCAGACGCATAATTTAATACTACCAATACTCCATTCCAAAACACTACAACACTGCTTCACTTCTAGACCTACAGTTGGTGGTACTTACAGACAGGTGGTAATTCGTACTCAACCTCCAGAACAACTCGCTCCCCAACATTCTTCAATAGGCTGATGATTTCATCATGTCTGAACTTAGCTAGATTGATGCCGTTAACGGAGCGGATGTAGTCGCCCACGTTTAACTGGTCACTCCTGCAAAACCAAAAAAAAAAAATTTTGTGACAAATCACCAGCTAAAGCCTGACTTACGTGAATTTAAACTGTTTAAAACTGTTTGCACAACGCACCACAAGACAGTTGTCTCTTTAATTTTGTTGTACATATGTATAATGACAATAAAGGCATTCTATTCTATTCTATTCTATTCTAAAACCAGAAACACTGATCATTATTATGGCTCCATACCAGGGTAAACATTTAAAATCCACTCCCCAACACCTTTATTTTAATCCAATTATGGGGTTACCCTAAAACGAAAGACCTGGACCCAATTTGCATCTTAAAATATGATAATCCTTGATTAGTCCAGCAACAAGTTAATTTGCAACAGTGAACATCTGTGCAAACAGCAACTTGAACTCTGGACCCTCAGATTAAAAACCTGATGCTCTACCACCTGAGCTATCTGGGCTCTGGTAAGACTCATATGGCAAAATCCTCTAGTGTCTGTATTCAATATGCAACTAAAACACATCAGCTTAAACATAACTCAAATGTAACCCTAACCCTGGTGGGGGTCTTTGGTGATCTGGAAATGTAAAATAACTTACAACTGGATCAAACATTAAAGCAGATGTTTAGTAAGTAATGGCGAAGATTGCAATCAACTGACAACCACCTCCCAGTAGAAAACAGACTGTTCAACTTCTAAGTTATAGCACCAACAATGAGTTGGATAAACAAACCTAAAGCAAATGTGGAAGAAGATAAAATAATCTAACTATACACAGAAAAATAAAGTCTGAAGCAGACACTGATGGTTCGTACTAACAGATTTGTTACCTGGCTGCGATGCCCCCCTGTCGCAGGTTCGAAACCCGTGGCTTCCCATCCTTGTCGATGCCACCTGAAACTGTCAAACCGAGCGTCGTCCCCTCCTTCTTCATCAGCTCCACCACGGAGCAGCCCCGAAATTCATCTACACCACAGGGACAAACACAGGTGATTACTCGCACACTATTTATCGCATGATTTTTTTGTCTTTCATTTTTCTTTATTTTACAAGACCCTAATTTCTGAATGCACTTTTTTTTCCTAGACTTTTGTCCACACAAAGAAATAAAATAATAATCTTGACAAAAAGAACTGAAGTCATCTTCTATTCTGTCATCCATCTATATTTCAGAAAATGACTGAAATATTTAACAGGGAGAAAGATAGATGGAGGGAGAGGGATATTTCAGGGCAGACAAGAAAAAATCTGATGTAACCAGTCCTCAGGTGTGATATGACAGAAAGCAGGGTTTTATTAAAATGTTCTATTTTAATATTCATCAGACAGGGCTTCACCCTCTTTCATACAGACAGGATGAAGACATCTGATCTTCAGCCATGACCATCATTGTCTTCTTCTTCCTTTTCATCTTTTTCTTCCAAAGAGGCTTTAGACCAAGCGAGTAGTGTCCTTTTCAACTTAATTCAAAACGTAATTCTAAAAAAATGTTAGATGAAACATCTTTGCGAAGTTGTGGTTCAGCAACTTTTTCAAATGTTACTTCAAAAACCTGCCTGACAACAATGAAGACTTGGGACGATAACAAAACATCTTCAGGGAAAACAGACTTTTGTTGAAACAGCAGCAGATTAGAGTGCCTTGTCTGTCAAACTGTACTATTTGAGTGATCACTGGTGGTCTTCCTGGGATTTCTTAGAATTTCAAATGTGGAAATCAGGTTCCTGCTGCATTTATCAGCCCAAAGTCAAGTTTTTCCTTTAAAACAAAGACAGCAATGCTTGTTTTACTTTAGTTGACACAGCTTGAACATCCAAAAATGTATCTAACTGGTTCCAAAGCTCCACCAGCTGCCTTTAAACAACCAACCTGGTTGAAAGGACAAAGCCCTCATGCATTTGTACCCAATGGCGTCTTATGTAAAACAATTTTTGCAGATATTTACATTTATACATATGACATTTGTCAGTTTAGAATATTCTGCAATTCAAGAAAGCCACACTTTGTTATATATACACATGTATATAAAAGACTAAATCCAAAGGTAACACAAGTGATGTCATTGTAACCATACTGTTGTCCGTAAAGTTGGAATAAAATACGTCAATGGCTACTGACACAGTACTGTAGCATGAAATATCAATTTGTCTACTGCCACAGAGTCAATTTAATGTTAGAGTTTGTACTGTGACAAAAAGCAGTAATGACATTTTGTTGCTACAGAACCAGACCTGTATACCATTACATAAACTCATTAGCCTCTTGTTGCCATAGTATTGTGGTGACATATGGCATACAGATGATGATGAAATTGTTAATCCAAAAGTTTAATAGCATTTCAGCCTTTCCTCCACTTTCCTCCACACCAATGTTGTCAGTGCCCAAAACAGTATTTTTGGAGAATGGGTTCCAGAGCCAAACCTGCAAAAAAACAAAACAAAAAAAAAAACCCTGAATTGCCACCTGGGGGCTGCCTGACTACACTACACCAAGAGAGATAGATACAATTATGGTGCTTTTCCACAACATGGTACCGGCTCTACTGTACTCTACTCTACTCAGTATTCCTGTGGTACTTTTCCACTTTACATGGGACCAGCTCGACTCAGCTCAACTCTTTACTCCGACACAGCGCATTACTTCCTGTCGTCTGCTCAGAGAGTTGCCGAAAACTCACTTGTTGCGTATTTTCTCATCTGGATTTTTACGTCTTCCACCAAAGACTGAATCTACGTGACCGTCTATTGTGTAGTTTTGTTCTGTCATCATGTGGATTCATGTATCACTATTCACTGTCTACTTCCACATCTGATTTTTGTAAATTGCAGGTCACAGAGAAAACTGTCTGACCAATCAGTGGTCTGCAGTGTCATGACGTCACGTCTTGGTGTCGGTCCCAACATCTTGGAACCTCAACTGAGGCGGTACTAAAAAACTAGTATCGGGTCCCAGAGTCCAGGGTCCGTTTTCGTCCAGTGCCATGTAGTGGTATTAGACTTAGACTGGTAAATGGAAGGAATTCATTTTACCCTGATTAACTATGTAGTTTTGAATAGCCAAGTGAAATTTACTAAAGTAAATGATAAATAAACGACAGGGCTGGTGACAAAAACTTTGGTACAGCTTGAAGGAATATGGTTTATACACTGATGTATAAAATTGTTGTTTTCTTAGATATATGTAGCTGTGTTATTGTAATGGGGTACAGTTAGCACAGGGGGTAAATTGAGTAAAGCAAGACTGTAGATTAAGCATGTAATAGTAATAGATCTCCTCAATTGCAGTAAAGCAAATATCAATCAACTCCCCTAAATTTTACTATTTTCTTCAGAAAATCTGCACAGATTCAGTACACAGGGTTCACTACCAGATGACTACCAGATGTTTACATTGAAAAGAATGTGGTTGTGCATGCCTGATGATTTGGAGTATGCACATAATTCATAAGGAGTGAAAAAAAAATGATGTGGGTAAAAACTGTACACAACAAGTGGTGAAACACTCATGTGATACATTCTATCAACATCACTGAAGATTCTGAAAGTTCATTTCATTGAGTGGGTTCGGAGTGTCAGGTATAGGTATATAGTGATGTTTTTCAACTTCTAACACTCAGTGAGGCCTATTTGGCAATCACTCTCATCAGTATCAGTGCCCCGCCCTTAAAAAAGATCTTTAGATTTAGATAATCCACATAATCCACATTTAGTTCAAAATGGTGAATTTCTCTGAAAGGCGAGTTTCGTTTTACAGGTATGCAAAGTACAAAAATCTCACAATGCCACATTTGCGTTGCCATATGGATAAGCAAAACACCACTTTTAGGAAACAATGACGCCATAGTTCCACATGACCAGCAGAAGAAAACCTAGATGCAACAACCGGTACCAACAACAACAACAACAACAATGGCAGATTACAGAGTTGTGTTTGTGCTGCAGACGCTGCTCAGTTTATTAGCACTACTACAATGTTTGTACTCAGCAAAGAAGAAGAAGGACCTCCCACATATGCTCACTGCATTCTTCTGTGATTTTAGTGTATCCTGCGGCTCTGTCTGTTTGTGTAAAGCACCACATATAGGTGTGGTATAGGTATTACAACGTTCTAACCCAGTTTTCCCATTTCCACCTGGACACAGATATTTCTTGCAACGATATGTGTGTATGGATGCAAAATCTAAGAATCTGCAAAACATCTGGTAACTAGTGTTTTTAGCCTGTTCCTGTAACTGGATAGGCACATGGCATGTGTGATGTTTAATGCCACAGTACTGTTGTATTGCCGCTGTTGTTTTAAGTGAAGAATATCACTTTACGTCTGTGGCCTGACGTCAGCACAGAAGGAGCCAATGGCAGCTCACTCACTCAGGCTGTAAATGCATCCTCCGAGGACAGACACACGAGAGAAACAGATAATTCAGAGTAGGTTCTTCGGGCAACAGTTAATTGTCAGACCCTGTGTTTGATCTGGGCAAACAATTACAGTCAAAATGCTGATACGCTGTACTGAAATTTAGCGTATCGGGAGAAAATTTAGCATATCGGGTCAAAATTTTAGCAATACGCTAAATTGCGCTAGCTAGAACCCTGCATATACACAAATGCAATAGACAAATGAGAAAGGTAGTCCCACAATACTGTGGCAATAACCACTTTGATAAAATATTTTGACCTCTTCTCACTTGATGATTGTGACAATTCTTGATAAATAAAGTGTAGCTGGGACTCAATATGTAAACATTGCACATGATCAGAGTTGATTACTGATGATTACTAATGAAAATTAAAAACTGGGATGTGTTTGAAAACTTAATTATTCCAATTTAATGGGGAACAGTGTATATACAACTGAAGATATCTGCAGTTTCAATGTGTCCAGTGGTTTTCACTTCTTTTAGGACTATTTCACATCAAGCTTACAGAACAAGTTGAAAAATGGTAAGGAATTATTTTTGTCCCAAAGTGACTTTTTTGACTTGTAAAATTATACTTTAAAAACATATGTATAGTTGATGGCACAACAGAATAACAAAAATATCAGATTATTTTTTCAAAATTAAGGTCCCATGGAGCCTGAAAGACAGAGGTGTGACATAATTACTGACTGAAAAATTCTAGTTCCTTAAACCTCTCAGTTCTTCTGAGTCCTCATCCTTTTCCAAAGCTATATTAATACCATGTATCTACTGAAATACACAAGCTCCTTTAACTGGTTACAAAACTGTACCAACCAGTATTAAAACTGTAAGATTCGCTAACTCTACCTGAATTTTTGTGGATATATATTAATGCTTGTGAAGTTCCCCAATTTGCCGGTGAATTTCAGTTTCTTGACTGATTCATCTGATTTTGAAGCTCTACCAGTACTAACTGGTCCCAGAGTTTTACCAGTTCTCATGACTGGCTCATTAACACTTTCATTCATGCTTAGTGACTCTGAAGCTAATGTTTCCTTTATTTCTTGACATTCTCCCAGCTGTTTGAGGTCTGTTGTTTTCAGCAGACACATTTAACCAGTCAATTGGAATTAATGGAAATCACTGAGTTTGAGGGAAAAAATAATAGCTCAAAAATATGAGTCAAGTCCCAGATTTAATAATTCAGTGATCAACAGTCATTCATTGATTTTGGTATTTATTATTTTAAGTAAGATGTTCAGTTCAATAGTCTGGTTTTGAGGGTATTTTTCAATATCGCATGATTAAGAGACTCCTTTTTCCTGTTGAAAACCATTTATAAATCTAGTAATGGTCAGATCTGGTTTCCTATAAGAGTTACAGTATCAGAATTTCTAAAGCCCCAAAGAGTCACACTGAGACATTACTTACAGAACACTGCAGGATGCTACTGACTCAGCCTGCAAATCACCAAGGTTTATTTTAGAAAGTGGTGTTGTATTGTGTATGTTTTTTTCCATATTTATGTGCAGTGGCTCACCTGTATAATGTTGATACTAGCTATTCTCTTGGTGACATGCAGGCTCGATAGTGTTTTCTCTACTTAAATGGTTATGCGGTGACACCAACTTCTCTAAAGGATGGAACGCATCCAGAAATAAACAGGAGAAAAACTCAACCTTGAACCTTCGGGTGTTTTTGCTGAATGTAGAGAGTAGTTCACTATCACTAACCTCATTCATAATGTATGAGACTACAGATTATATCGAGTTGCAAATAAGCCTGAAAATCCAGCAGTTACAACGGAAGAGCAGCGAGTCGCTATGGAAACCTTAGACCGCCTTGTCTCTTTGCATTGGAGTAAATGGGTGGGTTTCAGACAAACACCTTGCGTTGTTCGTTGTGTCATAAATTTTTTGGTCTGAACTGGGCTTAAGGCTGCCAATCAACAAAAGTCTTTGGGTCACTGGTGTGATGTTTGCTTGAAGTTACACAAATATTGGCACACTGACTGGGGTTTTCAGTTGCAAGTTCTAAGTAGGCCACTAGCTCCAGGTGGGAGGAGATAAACTGCGACTGCAAGCATCTTCCTACCGGTCACACAGATAGAAAACATCAGCTTACTTTCCATTTGTGCATGTGTTCTATTTTCAGAGCTGTTATCATCATCTCCAAGGCTATTAGCTTCACTGCTGGAAACAAATGCAGCAGATCTAAATGAAAAGAATGCACTGAACAGATAACAAAGAACTCTAATCAGTTACCTGGTATACTCTGCCTCCTGATGGCCAGCGCTCCATCTGGAGGTCGCGACCCTGCAGAGTGTTTAGTGTACGGCCCTTCATCTGCAACACAAAGAAATAAATCCAGGTAAGTGCCAATGTTCATAGTAACAAACATTTGACTAGTTTATTTAAATATTTCTGAAGATCAGCCAATCACCCAGTAACGTTGAACAGTTTGGAGGCTCGGCCATTACCTCTTAATGCCTACAAACCATCGACTCTGTCCTTTACATTACACTGCTCCTTAAACTGCAACAATTTCTTTGTCTGGGTCTGATGCTCTGTCTCTTTAATTTTCTAGGTCAGTATATTTCCTATTTCCTCCAGTGCTCAGCTAATCACATCCAAGCTTGACCAGCTCCTTTGTTCAGTTCTAAAGTTCCAATCCTCTCCTCATCCTTAAACCTGTTTACAGTTTCCATCAGTCTGTCTTCCTAGTTCTCAGGATCCATCAGTATCAAGGTTCTGCATCTGCTTGTCCCTGTATTTCACCAGTTACTTTAACCACCTTTGATATTTTGGAATCTGTGTCAAACATCCTTGACAAGCCCTAACAATCCATCTGTACTCACCTTCATCATCAGAAATGGCAGAGCTTCCACCACAAAAGTACATCCAAGAAATTAGAGGCTAAACTGCTAATGAGCAAAAACGATCTTATTGGAAAAACTGCTTTTTGACAGAAAACTAACCCTTCAGATATTGGTGATAACTGTAGGTTTTGTCGTCTGAAGCAGCTGTTGGGAAGTCTGTCAAGTCAGACTGTCCTCATGAATAAAGAAAGTACTGCCAAAAAGTGAGACAGAGATGACGGCATCAGTACAGCAGCCAATCCCAGGATAGAACACTGTGGTCTATCCAACTCTGGACCAATCTGAGCTCTCCACTACATCCCACCTTACACCAGTGATGCCGTCATACACAAGATGATGACTGAACTTTAGCAGAAGACGGGGTGGAACTGTGTTTTTGGCTATGACATCATATACACCAGTGTGACTGCAGAATGTGCTGATTGGATAAAAAAAAAAAAACTGGTGGATGCAGAGGAAACAGTGATCGACTAATGAGATTTGTGTTGTGAGGAGAGAGGAAAGATCTGCTCATCTGCACCAACAACAATTTCCTTTTCCTTTTTACACATTAGTAAAAGATGCTGTTGAACCAAAAGAAAAATCACCATGAACACAGCTGCAATGACTTGTCAATTCATCTAAGAAGTGATAAGTATGTTGATTATTAGTCATTTTAAGATTTTTTTATTTACAGTTTTTTCAGGCTGTAGCTTATTACTCATAAAGAATTGATGCTTTCCTTTGTCATGGTCAGTAGTGTTTGTGCAGCAGTCAATTTAAATAATTTAGTTCTGTATTATTTTAAACATCTCATATTATTTAATATCAAATGCATCTGAAAAGTTATAGTCTGAATCTAAATTCACCCCTTGGCACTACCCCTCCGTTTTGCACGTTCACATGAAGGGGTAGTGTTGTCCTGATTCTCAATTAGATGGAGGGGAAGGGCTAAGGCGAAGGGCTGTTGAGCCCTCGAAATGAAGATTTTCCAGGACCACACTATGAATGATGGGGTAGGAGGAGTTTCCCATAATTCTGTTCAGATCGTTGGCAAGACGGAAGTAAACACAGATGAAACGTGAAGCAGTGATGAAAGAAACACACAAATTTAAGTAATTTCCTTGTAAAAAAAAAAAAAAAAAAAAAAAAACGTAATTATTGGATCGACGGTTTAATGCCATTTCAATGTCATCAAAAAGATGAACAATCATGGAACAGAGGCAGTTACAGCTGCTCACGGTATGGTGAATATTTACAGAAACAAAGTTTTCACATCTGTTTTTAGTGGCGTTGATGACTGCTAACATCAACCGGTCACAAAGTGTTGTCCCATTTCATAGGAGAATGTTTCAACCCCTACCCCTTGCAGCTCTGTTTCAAGGGGTAGTGCCAGGGGCAAGTACCAAAAGGCAGGGGTAAGCGCTAAGGGATAAATTGGGATCGGGACATAGTCTACTTGTTCTGTACTATGAGGAAGGCTATAACTTAAATCTATGACTATTTATATACTTTACCCTTTGCATATTTTAAGTCACATTACACTGCATCAGGACAAATTCCTTGCTCATGAAAACATACTTGGCAATAAACCTATATCTTGCTTCTGAAGCAAGGCCCAAGGGATATTATGAACAGCATTTATGTATTTCCCTAACATAAACTAAAGAATTTATCAGAAAATAGATCTTTAAACTATATTTTGTAGCCGTAATTAACAGGATCCAACAATAAATAGAAACACTTCTGAGAAAATATATATGCAGGAACCTGGGGCAAAGAACAGAAATACTATAATAACCTTTATATTCTATGACTCATACACTGACATGGTAAAAAAAACCAAAAAAAAAACCCACATCACCGCTTGATAGTATGGAAAATGATTTCCTGCTTTACTTTGCACTTCAGTTTTTACATGAGGCGATATTTTAATTGCCTGCATATCTGAGGTGGTCGGCTATTCATAGGTTATTAGAATTAGAATTCATATATTTTACAACTATGCCTTAACATCAGCTCGTGTCTCAACTGCAAAGTACCTAGAGATGCACAATAATCTGTGTGAAAGGTTCGATTCAAGCTGTACAGGTTATATAATGTGTTTTAATGCATGATAAAGTAGGTTCATATTGGTGTTCCATTTTCTTCTATACGATTCCGTTCCAGTCTGTTCTAATTTGCTCTACATCCACCCGGTTTCTGTTTTTCAATCCAGCAGCTCAGAAACACAATGAGACTCTGGAAATACACACACAGACTGTAACCAACTAAAGATGAAAGCTGAGCCTCCTCCTCCTCCTCCGTCAGATGTAGGACAGCAGCATTGCTTCCATTCCATCTCATCTACACTTCTGTACTGTACATATCTGTGTGTGTGTGTGTGTGTGTGTATATATTGGATGGATACACACACACACACACACACTACAAACTCCACTCTAGTACAGTTTCATCCATCAGTCATCACAGCCTGTCATACTGATCTTTGTTTGTTTAAATTGTTAATAAAACACTTTTTAAAAATGACTCGAGGATCCTGAAGCCAATAAATGACTAACTCCAGGTTTACCCAGTGATGGTCACTAGATGCTGGCCACAAGAATCCTGCTCTACATTACAAAGACATAGATTTCTCTCATCGATACTACATTGATGTTTTACCCCTGGAGTTGATATGGACTCACCAATAAGTGACTAAGTTAATAACAATGTTATTGAATAAACAGATTTTCTACTGATAGACTATTCTACCATCACTGAAAAAAGATGAACAAGGTTCTCAAAGATGCCTCAAATGTGTTTAGTTTAACAATTAATTTATTTAATTTATTAAATATCAGATGGAGACATTCATCCAAAGAATCAGAATATACACTTTCAATACGATAAAAACAAACAAACAACACAATCAGGATAAAATCTTAACAACAAATCCTGACTAAACATATCACGACCTTGACATTTATCTAGATTTATTCTCTGTTTAACATTAGCAGTACCCACATGTGTGATCAGTGTTTTCAGTTTGCTAGTGTACAGTCCAAAGTTCTGTGATGAAGGGAATACAAACTACGTATCTGTAATTTTGTGGTTCCAAAAGGAAAATGATGGAACTCAGCCTTCAATTCACTTCTAATGTAAACATCACACATGCAATTTTATGTTTACAAGATTCAACCCAATCTGTACCATCTACAGACTTCCTAATGCTAGATATTGGTTGGTAATAATAAAATAATTTAGATATTTGATAGAAATATGGGGCCCACATGGAGTTAAACTGGATGTAAATGATAAGTGGATGGTCATATTAATGCAATAATATAATAATATAACAGCACAACGAATAAAAAACCCCAACTCATACCATATCATATTGGACCAAATCTAACATTGGTGTTTCCTAATCACAAGTTTCAATAATTTACATTTTTACATGAAAATGAATTTATATTAATGTGCACTGATTTGGAGTAAAACAGGTAACAAACACTCCTTTTCTGTAAAACCCAATCTCTCATTAATGCAAAAAAATTACATTTTTAAAGCAATACTGCTTTGTTATGTATTGTTTCCCTTTATCTATAACCACAGCCAAGCAGCACTTTTGAATTTTCTCTATTAGTGACCCATATTTTCAGTTTTACTCCTTTTACTATGGAAACACCCAACATTGTTTATAGGCCAGTTTTATTTTGAACTACGTAAAAAAGGCCTGTTGCATATTCCAACTGCCCTACAATTCACTATGGTGATAGGAATTAACAATGCTACTTTATTAACTCTGAGATGCAGCAAAGACATGCACCAAATCTTTATATTTGATGATGAATTTTCTTGTATTAATGATATGGAAACTAACTTATTGGGATGACACAGTAGTGCATTGGATAGCACTGTTGCCTCAGATTCTGGCTTCCTCCCACCATCCAAAGACATGACCTAAAAGGTTCATTGGTTAAGCTAGATTGCCTGTAGCTATGAATGTGACAGTGATTGGTTGTCTGTCTCTATATGTCAGCCCTGCGATGAAGTGGTGACATGTCCAGGGTGTACCCCACCTTTGTCTAAAGGTAGCTGCTCCAGGAATCAGAAGATGAATGACTAACTAATTTATTGCATTTCTATCAACCATGCTGCCATCCCCTGCCTGTGCAATATGAGGGATATCTGTGATGCTGTTGAATATTTCAGTAACACATTAATGCACAAACCTCACACCCGTCAGATCCAAACTGAGCAGGCCTATCTGAGGTCATACCAGGATTTCAACTGCTTGGTCATATGTTTGAGGGCTGCAAATGCTGAGTTTCTCCTCAGTTAACAGTGACTGGATAGTATAGTGGTTTACACTGTTGACTTTGGTGTGGAAAGTTGCCAGTTTAAATCTCCGGTGGGCCCTTAGGAAAGGCCCTTTACACTATACATTTCTATCCCTTGTAAATTGCTTTGGATAAAAGTTTCAGCGTAATGTAATAATCAAATGTAGGAAACTTATTCTATGTTGATCAATGTATCTCTAATTGAGAATGCACAGCATGAGTACATATGATTTTTATTATTCACAGCAAGAAAATCATTTAGGTACAATCCTTTGTGATGTGAGTAATGCAGAGTTTTGTATCACAAAGACAATAAACATGTCAACACCATTCCAGACAGAATGACAGAGCAGGCTGCAATTTGCCACCTGCTTATAATGACGGCACTATAATAAAAAAATCATGTGGCTCAGTTGGTAGAGCAGGTTGTCCTATGACCAAAGGGTTGGCGGTTCAATCCTGGCTCCCACTGTCCACATGTCAAAATGTGTCCCTGAGCAAGACACTGAACCCTAAATTGCTCCCAGTAGGCAGTACCTTGCATGGTATAGTAGCTGTCTACTGGTGTGTGAGGGTGAATGTGAGGCTATGTAAAGCGCTTTGAGTACCAAAGGGTAGATATAGCGCTATATAAGAGCAGTCCATTTGTCATATTTTAATAACAAAGTAGGTCTTGATCATAAGTCATCTTAACGATGCAACAGCTTCTAAACTTTTAGGCTTCTCAAACACAATGATTTGCTGTTGTTATCAATTTTATATCAATATAAGGAAAAAGTGTTTCCATTTTATGTTGAATTGAGTTTGAAAATTATATTCTGGCACATTGTCTATGAGATTTACACCGTATAGAGGAAATATTTAAATGAGTATTAACAACAACATCATGAGGTGGGAAGAAAATCATAATAGCGCCAGGCCTAATTACAGAACTTGGAATGTTAGATTAAAATCTATCTCTATTTAATCACCGATCAATCAAAGAAAAGAGCCTGGAAAGAGTCTTGGGTTTGACTGTGATTCCAGCTGCTCCTATGTGATGATACGAATGTTAAAAATCTCCAGCTGTTTAAAGATGATGTACTGGTCACCTTTCTTTGACAGATTAAACAACTGATTAATATTCAGAAAACAACCAAAGTGATAAGGAAAGTCTAAGAAACAGAACTTCGATTTCACAATCCTCACAAACACCTGAAGCTTCACACTGTGCCAGACAAAAGAAAAAATCACATCTGATCATAAAAACCCTGAACACACACTCACTCTTTGCCCTCCTTTCTCCTCCAATCCTGCCATCCCCTGTTAATACACACCATGAATATTACATTGATGAAAATCAGATGCAATGCTCTCTTGTTCCCTGTCTCTCTCTCTGTGTGTGCCACTCACTTTGTAGGTCTCTTTTCCAAGGCAACCTGCAGCGACTGACTGAATGAATCCATCAGGAGATCATTTCCAACACCACACAAGCATGCACAATCACACATGTGCACGTTCACACACAGCCGTACACACAGCTGGCATTGGCTAAAACCAACCCGCTCTCTCTCTCTCTCTCTCTTTTCAATGTCAGCAGTTTACAGCAAATGACTCTCGACCAGATTAACACACATGCACTAAACACATGCAAACATGCATCCCTCTGTCGCTTTCTCTCTGTGTCTTTCACAGTGTTTTTTAAATGTCTCTCTACCTTTGTTCACCCTGCGCAGGATCTGGCAGCGACATTTAAACGACACGGCGATCATGGTGAAGCCGAGCCGAGCGTCGCCTCCCCCCCCAGAGCCATGCAGATGCAGCCGCCACAAACTACACCTTCCTCTTCTTCCTCTCCTCCTCCTCCTCCTCCTCCTCTCTGAGCGAATGAGTGACGGACTACCTCCTCAAAAGGAAACCATCGTCGAGACACTTTGGGCTACGTGAGGCTCCGCAAATCGTCGTGAAGAGAGAGAGACAGAGAGAGAGAGAGAGAGACAGAGAGAGATGGGGAGATGGAGGGAGGGTGAGCGGTGTGGCGTCCGCTGCAGATGTGAAGCTCCTCCATAAAATGAGGCAGCGGAGGAGGGGGAGGGGGGCCAGAGTCTGCGCAGATGGGAGGATGTAGAAGAGGAAGAGGTGGTGGGGATGATGGAGAGATGATGGAGAGTGGGAGGTAGCGAGCCTGTGTATCCATCCGCTTGGTGTGTGTCTGTGCAGCTGGATTAGATGGAGGAGTGAATGTATACATGAGAGGAACAGCAGGAGGAGGATGTAAAGAGAAAGAATGGAAGGATTAAAGGAAGGGAGGGGAAAAGAGAGCACAAAAGCAAGCAGACAAGGAAGGATGAAGGACAGGAAAAAATAAAGTAAACAAGTGAAAAAGTAAGCGGAGCTCTTAGTCATACAACACTTTGCCCCCCCCTGTTCACTAATACCTGCTAACTCAGGGACACATTATGAGTCTTGACTTTCAAGAAATCTTTTTTAAAAAAGTAAGAAAAACTGACAGCAAGACACATGTAAAGAGCGTGTGTGTCATATTTGAAAAGAATCGATTGAATAGTGTTCAAGGATTTGGTTGGACAAATTTTCTATGTTGAAATGTTCAAATATTAGTAAAGAAATGAAATAAAATAAATGGAAATTCAACACCTTGCAACAGTTTTTTTTTGCCTGGTGAATCCTTGAGCTAAGGCCAAAAATGTCGTCATGATGGAATCATTGTTGTCACCTACATAAGGACTACAGAGGGAAATTAGCACTGTTGCTACAATCTAGCATATTTACAGGTGCAACTGGATGTTCATTAATATGTGCTGTCCCTAATAAATAAATAAATAAATAAATATCAGTTAGTATTGATGGCTGTTATGATAAACATAAAATAAAGACTTTTATATTATTTATACTATGGGTTATATTAGAACTGAATACCAAAGTTCAAAACAACTTATGTTAGAAAATGAAAAATGAAGACATATGAGGCAGGAAATTGGTATTGAAAAGTATCCTTTAGGAACCAATATAAATGTATGTCTCTGAATAATTTGAGAGTTGTTTTATTCAGCAACCAGATTAAAATATGGCCCAAAAAAGTTTTTAAAAATATTTGGGTACTGATAAAAGACAAGTATGATTAAATGCAATGGAAACAGATTTTGACCCAATCCCAATTTTTCCCTTTGCCCTAACTAACCCTTGGCCCTACCCCGTGAAATGGAGCTGCAAGGGGTAGTGGTTGAAACATTCCCCTATGAAATAGGACAACCCTTCACAACCTGTCATCAACGGTCATCAATGCTGCAATAAACAGATGCGAAAACTTATTTGTAAATATTTATTATTCCATCAGCAGCTGTTACCGTCTCCGTTCCATGGGCTTTGTTCATCTTTTTATGTCTATCAGCTATAAAACACAGAAATGTGATCTATAACACATTGAAATGGCATTAAACGGTCAATGCAATAATTAAGTTATTTACAAGGAAAGTACATTTGTGTGTTTCTTTCATCACTGCTGCACATTTTGTCTGTGTTTACTTCCATCTCGCCAATGATCTGAACAGAATTATGTGAAACTCCTCCTACCCCTTCGTTCCTAGTGTGGTCTTGGAAAATCTTTGTTTCGAGGGTTAAACAGCCCTTCGCCTTAGCCCTTCCCCTCCGTCTAATTGAGAATCGGGACAACACTACCCCTTTACGTGAACGTGCAAAACAGAGGGGTAGGGGTAAGGGGTAGGGCCTTACTTATAACCTTAGTGACATCTATGGGTGTTTGCATTTGTGGACCAATAAGGAGACAGCAATGTTCAATGGATTAATAAAAGATACATTACATAGAAAATGCAGCTAAATACCATCATGTAAGGCAGAGCATAAGATTGAAACAATGTTGTTTTTTTAAAATCCAGACCAGCAGTTCAGTTCGGCCATCTGTTTATGTCTGTTTTCACATAAACCTTTAAAGTTTTACACCATGATGACGAGAATTATGATGAACCTCTTAATATTTACATAATAGCAGATTTTCTCAAAATTTGTTTAAAATTTGATGAACATTTGGTTGGAAACTCTTCTCTGTGGCCTACATAAACTGTAAATGCTCTGCTTGGGTCTGAATTCTTCATTAATTCAACTCCACGGGTCCATCTTTAACCCTATTTCTGTGTAATGACACCAGAAAGGTCGTTGTGAGCGCTGGCCCTTTAAATGCATGAGCCACTTCATGCCCCACCCCAGGTTGTGAACTGTGCTGCTCTGTCCCATTCAACCAACCACTGAACATTTTAGGTAATTGGCTCGAAGTTTGGACATATTTTCAATTTTTACTACAACTGCTGCTGCTGATAAACAATTATGTCATAGTCAGAGAAAAATTCAGTCTTGACCTTATATGTGCAAATGTTGTGACGTAACAAGTTATAGATGTAACAAATTAAGAAGGAATTAAAACACGTTGTAGAAACCCACTCCACTTCTGCCCAAATTACTATAAAGACAGTTTTGCAGCACCTGGAGGGTTCAAATTCAAACTGTATGAAGAGTTAGGATCAAAATAAATGAACCAAAGACTAATAACAGTGGGTTTAAAAAAAATATGACCCCTTTAAAACATTGAGCTAAAAAAGGAGAATATGGTGATGTCCTGAATCAGACTTGAAAACAGCACTGGATATCTGACGTTTCCTATTATGCAACCGGATCACTGTGGTCCTTCACAAACCCTCTCTGCCCACATGCCCATAATGGAAACTCATTAACCCATGACACTCAGTTTGGAGGCTGATCACATGCTTTGGACAACCACACTATCACTGGGAACAAAGGAACACTGTCAGATCAGATACAGCACTGAAATTCTCAACGGTTTTTTATTTCTAACCTCCATTTCATTTTTTAAAGGTTATTTTTAGGTGCCTTTACTAGTCAATAAGTAACTTTATTTTATTTCAAAAACTGACTTTAAGTTTACATTATATAATTATAGGCTATTGTATTCTACAGTTTTTCAGGTAATATGAAAAAAGCATTGACACAAATGACGTGAAACGTGTAAGATAAGACTATGCATCACATCAGATATGCTTTTCAATATGATTGTTGAATAAGAGATGTGTATGGTGGAAAACCATTGTATTCTTGGTAACTGTGAACCATTAACATCAGAGGGAGGATGATTTAACCCGTAAGTCTTTACCCCTCCCCCTCATTTCACTTGTACATGTGAAGGGGTAGTGTTGTCCCAATTCTTATTTAGAGGGAGGGGAAGGGCTAAGCCAAAGGGCTGTATAGTATTCAAAACACAGATATTTCAGGACCACATGACAAACGGAGGGGTACGAGAAATTTCCCATAATATTGTTTGAATCGTTGGTAAGATGGAGGTAACAAACCAAACTGTGCAGCAGTGTGATGTAAGAAACACACAAATGTATTTTCTTTGTAACCATCTTAATCTTTTGATCAACCATTTAATGCCATTTCAAAGTGTTATAGATTGTATTTCTACAGTTTATAGTTTGTAAAAGATGACCAAAGCCCATGAAACACAGTTGGTTACAGCTACTCATGGCATGGTGAATACTTTTGGAAACAAAGTAGTTGCATCTGTTAATAGCGGTATCGATGACCGATGATAACATAAGAAGTTGCAATGGGTTGTCCCATTTCATTAGGGAATGTTTTGACCCCTACCCCTTGCAGCTCCATTCCAATTGGTAGTGTCAAGTGCAAAGGCCAAGGGGTAGGGTTATAGTTGGGTATTATTGCAGGATGTCACAAAGCATCCCAGTTCACAGGCAGCACAGCGAAAGACAATTATTTTTTGGAGAATCTGAAATATCAAGAATCAAGAATCTTTATTGTCATTATGCAAGGCACAATGAAATTTTGTTTAGTAGCTCTCGGCAAGAAATATTGTGGACATTGGACAATAATACAGGGTTCAAACATGTACTTAACTGTGTATTCATATTAACTGCAGTATACTGAAGGAGTATATTACTGCTTGTGTTGGACAGACAGCATACATCCAATAGGAAATCAGGCGGTGTGCTGTCTGTGATATGATTGACTGAAGGCTGCGGTGGGTGTGGCATCCTGCAGCAGGTAGTGCAGTGGTCAGACATGTAGGTCAGTGTTTCAGCGGCAGATTAAGCTGGATTAGTGTCAGTGTGTGTGTGTGTAAAAGGAATTAATGGTGATATTACCGTAACATCTGTGTCAAAGTATCTGGACCAGCCTTCATTGTAAACAACCATTACTTTTATGTTATTGTAATAATGTTGTGTTCCCTACACTTCACCTGATCTGAAGTCTGAGGGTCTGCCCTGATCTCTGCTGCCCCCTGCTGCTCACAAAGGTTAATGACTCTGATCTGAGCCTGAAACCCCCCCTGTTGGACACTGCATGACAACACGACAGGACACAGCAGGTCAGAATACTGTGTATCATCAGAAACCTTTACCCTGAAAACAGATGACAGATGAATATGAAACAAAACAATCTAAGCAAAAAAAAACCTCAACAAAGCCCTTCAAAACCAGAAATAGAAGATACTTAGAAAAACTAAGACCAGGAATAAGACCATAAATATGAGAACCACAACCAAAAGAGGGACTGAAACCAGAAAGAACCAAATATAAGAAGAAAAAATATTATAACCAGAAATCAGGAAACAAGTGTAATCAGAGTCTACCAGTGGCAGCGAGTAATCTATAAATTACAGCCAAACAAAACCAGAGGGGAACCACCTGCAAGACCAGATTAGACCTGTATCAAGACCAACTTCCACATATAAGAAAAGATATGCACCAGGAAGAGTCTAAATCTGGAAAAATCAGAACTCAGAAATAGTTAGACCCAGAGGTATCAATGAAACTAGAACCAGAGAATTTACAGCAAGAAACATTAACAGGGATTTAGTACGTCCTACTGGATAAAACTATGCAGAACCACAGTCATTAGACACAGAGAACCAAAACATACCAGGACCAAAGCCAGACAGAACCACAAACCAGAAACAGGTAGAACCACAGAAATTAGACAATAAATGAATACATAAATAACAGCAGATAAACCCAAATCTGAGATGTCATCATTTTGAGACATGTATTATATTCAGCTCAAACATCTCAACTTGCGTTTCAATTAAATTTTTATTTTTTAAAGCATTGCATGTTATAGACAAAATGAATCCAAAATGTCACCAATCCCACTCTGGACCTTTACATTGCAAATTTTTGTGATAGCATAATTGTACAGAGGTTGACATTATGATAGTGAAGTGCAGTTCTACAAGGCTTTCTGCAAACTATTATTATATCAGCTTTTAAAAACCAGTCAACCTCTAATATAACGACCTGTACCACTTTAAGGCACTAAAAACTAGCTAAATGCCCAAAGCTTGGGGCTGAACAAAAAAATCACAACAGTAATCATTTTGACAAATATTACAATTGTGATAAGTCACATGTTTAGTAAGAACAGTCATTATTGAAAAGTTATGATGTATTGAGAATGTTCCCTTATATTTGTAAAAAAAAAAAAGTTTTTTTTTTCTCTGTAACACCACAGTGGTTTGTACGTTTTTGTCCATAAAGTTGTCATAATTTTGATTTTAGAAACATTCCACTTTTTACTCTATTCATACTGTTATATTTTATGTATTAAGAATAAATCATGCTGTCACAATCATTTCATAAGTGGTAAAAAAGATATTTTACTCCAACTTTATGAGCAACAGTGCATATAACCTTTACCTTTAAACTGAAAACTGTACACATATTTGGGTAAAGTTTTATCAGGGGACAGAGGGTTAAAATCATGTTAAGTCAATGTTGACATTTAGAATAAAAATAGAAATAATTTCATGCTAGTGCTGTTACTGTTTATAGTGATGGAACAGTCAACCCTCTGTGGACATTAGAATTAATAATACAGTACTATTAGGTGATCAAGCCCTTCCTCCTGCTGTCAAATCAACCAAACCCTCTGAAACACACGCATGCACAAACCTACACACACGTACATACACGTACACACATGCACGGCTACAGCTGTTACCATGGAAACAAGCTGATGAATAATTGAGGGGAGAGTGCGACCCTGCACCATACAAAGAGTGATTTTTAGAGATGAAAGAGGTGTTCACACACTCACACATACATAGACACATACAAACAGCCTCTAGCATTTCAGAACAACCAAATCATAGAATAACACTGACAATGTGTGTGTCTGTTCATGTCAACATCCACTGCCCAAAGTTACCAACACAGGGCTTTGAGTCACCAGGACACCTCCTTATATAAGAGCACACGCACACATGCTCAGAGTGCTAATAACACTCTTACAGAGCAGAGGAAGGATGTGTAAACCTTTAATTAGTGCGAACAGTCACAGTCAGACTGACAAGTTTACATGTGCGTGAAGAACAGATGGAACAATGCAGCAGCAGCACTATAATCAACAAAACAGGAACACTTCAAACCATCACATCAGCCAAACATTGTCAGCAATAAGTACTTACACTGAACGCAAAAACAAACAGACCAAAAAAAACAAAAAATCAAAGTCATTTAATGCTACAGTAAGAACTCTGACAAATGTTTAAGCTATTATTTTAATACTACAGTTAAAGGTGAAGTTAAAACAAGTAAAACACAATGAAAAGTAGAAGAGTGGAACCATCAGAAAACAAGAGAAAAACATCAGCATGAAGTGGCTATGATTAAAAATGTATTACATTTAGTTTTTACATTTTTAAAAAAAATATTTTCTGAATTAAAAATTACCTCAGTTTAAACATAAACTCATCTAATTGGTACAAATACAAAATAAAGGTGGACTTATGAATAACTAGAAAAGCACTCAGAGAGCATAAACCTCCACCAAGCAGCACAGTTCCCCCACATATTGCGACTGACACCCCACAATTTTACTGCCACATTTGTTTTTTATCTATTTTATTAGATTCTTGACACTGGAAACAAACCCACAGAAATGTGAATTATATGCTGCTAACAAAGAAATGAACAAATCCACATTTCCGTAATGGTGGTTTTCTTCAGGATCTAGCTCCATAACTATT
>JAPSES010085644.1:0-23915 GCA_029822895.1 Maxillicosta whitleyi | reverse complement strand
AAAAGTAAATAAATAATGAGTACACATATATATATATATATATATATATATATATATAAAACCCTGAAGGCAACAAAAATAAATAAAACAATACAAGTAAACAATAAGACAAAGTCAAAATGATCAACTATTACAATCATGTATGTACACTAATAAATATGTTTTTGTATATATGAAATGTATTATAGTATATAGTACTACTGTATATCTGTCTCCTTTTGGTTTTTCACAATCCTACACATGGAAAATTTCACGGGTTGTGACATGTTTGCTTGCATTTCGAGGCCATAAAAGGTCAATAGTGAACATACTGTATATTGGAATGTTTCTACATAGTTTTATGAACTGTATGAGGGACATGAATGTTAATAGTTACTATGGTCTTTGCATATTAAGTTATTTGCGTGTTAGTTTACTAAACTAGTACTCTCAGTGGTTTCTCGACACTCAGCTCTTTTCAGTCTTTCAGTTACCACTCCTCAACTCTTTCCTCCTCCCCCTATAGAGGGGCAACAGGCGTTTAACTACATAAAACTCATCTCAGACTTGTTATTTTACATAGACGTCAGTTAAATATCACCTGTGTGAGAGCTTCTTCATCTGCCTGTAATTTTCTTATAAAGTACAGCTGTATTTCATAATCTCTGACAGAGCATTTATTTAACTTATGACAAAATGTAACTCAATGTGGTATATTGTTTCAACAGGTGCCATCCATCCATCCATATATACATACATCATCCATTCATATATCTATCCATCATCCATCCATACATACATACATATATATATCTATCTATCTATCATCCATCCATCCATCCATATATCTATCCATCCATCCATCCATCCATCCATCCATATATCTATCCATCATCCATCCATCCATACATACATCCATACATACATACATCATCCATTCATACATACATATATCCATCCATCCATTCATCCACATACATACATACATACATATATCCATCCTTATCCATTTTTATCAATAAAACACATTAAATGGATAGATATCAGCTCTGAAATGAAACTATTATGAGTTATTTTTGTCATTATCATTATATCATTGTTATCATTATCATTGTACCTGGCATTAAAACGAACAACAAACTGAATTAAACAAGGGGTGGTCTAATATTTTTTTCCCACGACTGTAATTGTACTCACTGTTCCACTAGTACGAATCAGGTTATTTGACAGTTGCAAAGAAAACAATTACGTTCATTCCGAACTCCAAAAAAAATCTGTCCAACACTTTTTCGAGATTTTAATCACATTTTGAGTGGAGTTGTAAACTACTTCGTTCGATGTTAAGTCTCGGAGCTAAGAAACCTCCAAACTATAAACATTACGTTCATTATCATTCGTGTGCAGCGGAGCCGAACATCTCACAAACAGATATCTGCTTATATTCAACTCGCTTCGCTTGTGTAGGAGAACGCTATCACTGAGACAATCTGATGTAACACCTGCGAGGAAACATCTGGCGTAAACCAAACAAACAGCGGGGCCGTACTGAGCTTTATCTCCTCAAGATTATGATGATGCTTTACAGCGTTGAGGCTGAGTGTAACAGCTTTATGGCCGCGTAATAAAACCAGTGAGAGCCTGCGACCATCAATACACCCACTCCAAACAGATTACATCAGCAGACTTCATCGTAAAAGCCAGACAAAGCTATCTCTATGGGTGCGCTGGAGTTTATGGGCATATTCATGCGACCTTTGCGTCAAAACGGGACATAAGTGGGTGACGGACAACATGGGCAGCTCATCCACCTGCATCTGTATCAGCAGGAGGCGGAGGGAAACACGCACCCAACACGCATGTATGATGTGCATAATGGCCTCATTGTGAGACGCCGAAAGCTGCGGTAAAACATGTCCACCCTCGAAGACGCGCGGATCGCCTTTCACTGACGGCGGTAGACAAAGACGCCCTTTATTTTCTCCGCTGCGTGAAACCTCAAGCTCCCAGAAGCCTCAGCGGCGACAAGGAGCTCCACCTGAGCTGTAAGAGGTAGCTGCCGTTGCCACTCGCTCTCACTCAGCAGCTTTTCGTCTCAGGCGACAGGCAAAACATATTATCTGTATCATGTGATTCTATCTGGATGACACAGTGAGATTCACAGGAAAAAGCCACAATATAAACCCGACTGTCTTCTCTGGGCTCCACACGGAGACAGACTAAACACCAGCGTAAATAGAGCACTAAACCAATACAATCCAGACAAATGATGTTGTCTTAATGTTAATTATAAGGTGATTATATGCTACAAGTCCATTCGGTAATGTACACATTTTGATGGGAGCGTCTTTGGTGGTGAGACCATCTATGTTTATTTGTTAAATAACAGAATTTCCCAGTGTTAAACTATTTTTTTAAATTTTATTTTACCCCTTATTTCTATTCAGGATTTAAGTAAATTACAGCAGTCCATTAACAGGAGTAGAAAAACTGAAAAACAGAAAAAATGCATGTTCTTTTTTAAGTAAAGAAAAGAACATTTTTCTCAAACAAACCCAGTCTGTGACAAACAAAGACTTTTATTATTGGTTCAGAAATGAATAATGTGCTCTTTATTCAATGAGCATCCAGAATCCAAAGATCTTCTGCTATCTGTTGTATGTAATAAAAAAAAAAAAAAAAAAAAAATGACCCATTTCAGAAGCGGAGGGCACACAAACTTTTGCCACATTTCAATAAATTTGTCAAATGTATAAATATGGTACTCTTAAACAGACTCTATAGTCTATTAGAATTCACACACTGATCAGAGGTGGGACGTAACGACGCAAAAGTACTTTGTTATTATACTTTAGTAGATTTTTTTTTTTTTAGGTATCTGTACTTTTCTGGCAACTTTTGACTTTTCCCTACATTTTTGCATAAATATATGTACTTTATATTCCTTACATTCTCAGAATAGGCTTTTTTTTTTCTTTTTTTTTACCCGTCCCTGCATGTTTTTGTAGGTTACCTGTCAGGTACCAGACCCGGTGCAGGACTCTCGTCAGTACCATTCACTGTCAAATTAGAAAACAAAAACTCATGATTTTGCCTGACTACAGTTTGTAAATAAGTATTGTTTCTTTTATGGCAAAAAAATAAAATAAAATACAGTTTTACTTTTTATTTTTGTACTTTATTACAATTGAGAACTTGTACTTTTTAACTTTTACTTAAGTAGTTCAATCAGTACTTCTACTTTTATGGGAGTATTTTTTCACATGAGTAGCTGTACTTATGTTTAAGTACAGAATGGTAGTACTATACGATAGTGCTGGGGTGTCAAACATGCGGCCCGGGGGCCAAATCCGGCCTGCCAAAGGGTCCAGTCCCGCCCTTGTGATGACTTTGTGAAATGTTAAAATTAAACTAAGATACTAGCAATCATTTTAGTTCAGTTCCATAGACAGAACAATTCAATTTCAAGTGGGTCAAATTGGTAAAATACAACCATAATAACTAATAAATACTCACAACTCTTTAAACATTGTCATGTATTTACACCAAAACAAAGTATAATTTTGCAAAAGGTGAATAATGTGAGGAAATATGAAATGCAGATTTAACAATATTATCTGTTGTTGAATCTTTTGTGTATTTGTAGATCCACTGTGATTTGTAAGTTATAAAGTAAATGTGAAAATGACAAACTGAAGTATAATATTGTTAAAAATTACACTTATTTTTTTTTTCAGTTTGTCCATATTATTCACATTGTTTTAAAGCATCGTTTGTAGATGTAAACATTTTCATAACATAATTTTACTTTTTCACTTTCAAGTTTGGAATTGACATTATTTATATATTATTATGCTATTATTTTACTAGTCTGGCCCACTTTAGATCAAATTTGGCTGAATTTGGCCCCTGAATTAAAATGAGTTTGACACCCCTGCTATAGTGACTATACGATCTTGTAATAAAAAGAGCTACACAAAACATATAAAAGCAATGCAAATCAAAAAACGGATGTATTGCGGCGCATATAAGCATTTGTTAAGGTTGTTCAAAGCGATGGTTAATTTGTGCTTGGGTGGTGCAAAATGGCTGCAAGGACAGTATTTCATCTAAATTAGTGTGTGACAGGTTGTTATTACAGCAAAGCGTCTGGATTTGTGTCTATTAACTGGATTCTTGCCTTACAATAAATTAAATAGTGTGTCACAATGAACTTTTAAAAACACACACTTTGACCTGTCAAACAAAGGAAAAACCAACAACATCAATAACAGTTACACACTGTAACAACAGACCTGATTTACAGGCGTATCTGAATAAAAAAACAGTCATTCGTAACAATAGTAGATCCACCTGTGTTTTCCTGTTATGACAAGTTAAAAAATCTGCAGTGAGAGAGATTTATTACATTCAGAACAGGTTAACTGTGGGATAATTTGGTTTCATTTTCCACTCTTTTTAATCACTGTCAGGATACATGAGATGAAACGGTATCTGAGGTTGAGAAATCACCTACTGTTTCAAACGTTGAGCAAAAAGCATAAATCAAGTCTAGGTGTCCGTCATTGTATAAACTTTTGACATTAGGACGCTTCACTTCTTTGACAGATAATAAACATTTACGATTCCGTCATCGGTTTTGTTCCGATAGTACACAAACTGCAGAACTCGTACTCTACAGGTGCTGCCCTATATAATTTTTATGAGGCGTCATTATTTCCACATCATATGCGTTGGCACAAATAAGTGAATCAAATGTATTCAGAGGAAGTCTAACTGTACCACCACTGTAACGCATAAATACACATTGTAAAGAAAATCAAAATGTAGAATAAACAGAAGAAATATTTAAGATGTTTTAAAGGGATAGTTGTGTATTTTTGACATGAATCTGTATTTCATCCCCGTCATCAGTGTAGTACATTCACACTGACTTACCCCCGACAGTGTCCTGTGAGCCCAGTTTTGGTTGAAATGAAAGTAGTTCCGGCAAGTTGTACGGGTTGGGGGGGGTCACTACAATAAAAGGTTTTTCTTCTACAAACAGCATGTGTTCAAAAGAGTGATTTATTTGCATCATAAAACCAATGTCCACGAAAAAATCACACCTCATAATCACTTGGTCCTACTTTCTCTTCGTATCCCTACGCGCTACTGCAAGATGACACTATTCTACCTGTTTCACTGCTGAAAAAAGTTGTTGACTAGTGCGCAGCAGTCAGCAGCATGACAGCGCACTGATAGGAAATGAGAGAAAGTAGGGCCAAGTGTTTATAAGGTGGACTACTTTCATTTAGACCAAAACCAGACCAGAACTGGGCTCACAGGACACTGTCGGGGGTAAATCAGTGTGGATGTACTACACTGATGACGAGGATGAAATACAGATTCATGTCAAAAATACACAACTATCCCTTTAATGCTTTAAGAGAGCGTCCCCTTCCTACTCGTTATCTATATCATGAATCCTTTTTCTAAACAAACCTCAAACAAACTCTTTTTTTTGGGGTTCTAGAAGCATTAATTCCTCATTTTTTTTTTTTAATACATTTTTGTTTGTTTATAAACTACCAGTAGTAGATAGTTACAGATGTTTACATACACTACATCATCTCAAGTTTGTTTAAACCAACACTGAAGTTTGTTACTATAACTGAATGCCAAAAAAAAAAAAAAAAATTAAATAATAATAATGGTACTAACACAACTCTATAAAATCCTCAGATTTGTCCATTAAACTGAAACATTCCACTAGTTCCAGTTTTTTTTTTTTTGTTTTTTTTTTTTGTTGCGGGAACATCACGGGTGTTGATTTGCAGTACTTTATGAAAATGTGAAAAACGTATTAACCGCTTCTTTCTCCATGACTTTAAACGTGAAAACAGGTTTTAGGGGCACGGGCTTGGAAAATGCAGTTCTCTACTTCGACCACTAGACCAATTTTGCTGTCAGCGGTTCATCCCGACTCAGCCGCTGACAGCGAACCGCTGGTGCGCTGCCAAATGTTTTCGGGTGAAACTCGCATCGTAGGACATGTTTTCAAGATATGTGAGGACAAGTATGTGATAGATGGAACAAATGGCGCACCAAACAATGGAACAATCTGTACTGAACAGGACCGGACAAATTCATTAAACCTCTATGATTAATCACACTTCCTGTCACGACCTCTGGGATTCTGCAGTGGAAACCGAAACACAATAAATGCTATTTGTTCTTGTTTCAGATCTACACTGATGATAAAATGTAGGTTTTATGTGACAATGAAGTTCAATAACTCATTCCGATATGACGATTGAGGTAAAACTCTCAGGCCGACGTATCTGATAAAGACGCTCAGAGGCTCCGGTTGCCCCCGACTGCTTCTCGTCCCCCATCAGAGACGAAGATGTTTATCAGCCTGGATGTAGGCGGCGTGTTTTAACCATCTCCTGACAGGCGAGGAGCTGCAATATGACTGCTCCAATCATATCGCAGGGCCCAGCAGCTCTGTTGAAAGGCAGGAATGCCTCTGTGTAGCGTTAAGGTACAGCTGAGCCCCCAGCATGTTCTTTAATGAAACTGATCTCCTGCCATGTGCCAATCACCACCTCGGGTTTCAGTCCAACTCATTTTGCACGAATATCACTGATAAGTTATTGGTAAAACTCCAGATAGATTTGTAATGCTGGTGTATTCATTTGTTACTTTCGCATCAGTGGTTTCAGCCTGCCGAAACAAATCCAAATACTTTATTTCCGTGAATATTTTCTTGCAAGAAATGTGTCTGAATTCATTTATTATTGTATTATTTCACTCCGGTCCGCTGGGTCACAAGCCCATTTTCAGTGGGTTTGCGACTTTTTGTCTAAGCAAAAAATAATGTTATGAAAATGATCCTGTGCTTTATTTTTTATGGATACGAGCACCGCCCACTCACACCCCCCCCTAACAGTAGGTGGCGGTAAAGTGCTGTAATGCTAATTAACATCAGACATTTGACAACATAAAATAACACCCAAAAGTTTTTATTCATATTGCGGTGGAACTCGGGTGTGACAATGACTACATCAGATATCGTTTTACATATATTAATGACAAAAACGCACAATGTTTTTATTAAATAAATTTGAGAAGTTTAACTGGTATCAATTTGGGTCACGGCTTGTCACTAGACCCTCAAATATCACAAATATAAGTTTCACATGAAAATGTATTGAAAGGAAAAGCAACAATTTTGACGAAACTCTTGTGTTTTGATTAAAAGTTTTTGCGCTGGCAAGAAGTGGTTATTCAAACGGTGTAAAATTAGTATATTATGCAAAACTGCAATGGAAAGACCTTTTATTTTTCTCGCAAAGATAGACGGTAATATATAATAATAATAATGAATACATCTGTAAATAAAAAACATATTTACACTCACATTTATGAATGACTTGTCGTGTCATCTTTTGCGATAATAAGATGTTTCTTTCGGCTTTTACCTTCTGGGGTCACCACAGCGAACCAGATTTGCATGACACAGCCCTCTGTATTTATACGCACTTGGGACTGGCACAGTGGGGTAACTGCCCCCTTGTGGCTACAAGTATAGGGATGTATAGTGTAAAGGGCCTTTCCCAAGGGCCCACCTGGGACTCGAACCAGCCATCTTCCGCACCAAAGCCAGTGGCGTAAACCACTATCTTTCGACAATAAATAAACAAATAGTTGCATTTGTGATTTAATGGAAACATCGACATTTCTCTTATTTTGACATTGAGTAAATATCGGTAAAGTTTTGCGCATAAACCTAATGGAAAAGCGACTACTGAGGGGTGATAGTGGGTCCTGAAGCCAGACCAGGTGAGAACCACTGGTCCAAATGATACATGTTCTTTGTCTTTGACATGCTTTCTGGGGGGAGGGGGGGGACGACACAACACCCTCAGTTTAGCTGATCACTGAGGTACATAGCGGGGAAAACCTCTTGGGAAAGATGTGGGAGCCAGGATTTGAACCACCAACTCTTTGGTCATTGGACAACCCACTCTACCAAATGAGCCACAAAGTAAAAACACACACAATCATTTCTCTTTTCCTTGACACTAATCCTACATTCTATCGCAGTAAAGGCCTCAGTGTCTGTTTTTGTAAATATTCGTGCACAGACGACGGAGTCTGACCTGGTGTTCTTTGCTTTTCCTCTGAAGGCTGATGTTGAGCGTTTCTTCTGCCTCCAGCTTGGAACTGGTGCTGCTGATCTCCAGGTCTTTCCTATGTAGAAAATGAGAGTTAAAAACCAAAACGAAGCAAAATTAAATCAAATGAAATACATTGTTTCATCTGAACCTTCATATGAATATTGCTTTAAAAGATTTTTTTTTTAAAAATACAATGAAGCACTTTTTCTCCTCTGTTAGTTACGATCAGATGAGCTCGATCAGGTTTAGACCAGTTCTGAATATAAAGTGTCTATGATGTGATTAAATAAATAAACGAATGTGAATGAAAGTTAATAAGTAAAATGTGGATTACATGAGTTCCAATGAGAACACGTGAATAAATCTGACTCTGGAATGTTATCAGAAGGATGAAAAAAAAAAAAAGAATAACTTGTTCTGCTCATCATTCAACACTATGATATTAGCCACATTTTTGCTCTTATGGGAATGTGCACAGCGGGTCATACGAGTTTGCCGTGTCAGAATTTAATCAGAAATTTCATTTAATTTCCAATTTTACACTTCAATTCTTTTCTCTCTTATCTGACACAAATCCTCATTATTAGGTGTTTATTGAAATGTGCCGACTCACATGATTTTAGACTCAATGATAGTGAATTTTCCACTGAGTCGATGTGATTGACAGGTTCCGTCTCAATATTCAGTGTTTGACCCAACACGGCGCCTTAGCAACCAGGCGTATCGCATTTTAATATCGCGAACGAAGGTCACGCAAATACAAAACGCCAAAGAAAACAAGTTTTAGATTCACAGCAGAGACGTCGTTGTTCAGGGTTTAGTGTACAATGTGTGTGTGTGTGTTTTCTGACAGTCGGTTCTTGTCTTCAGTCGACTGTTGCTTCAAGCTAATGTGCAACGAATGATTCCATTTGCGCTCATATTACTGAGGACAGATAGAGACATGTTGGGATGTAAGTGAGAGCCTGAGGGGGTGTGCACGTCAAAGAACTGGACTGTGGAGCCGAGAGGTTACATCTGAACGCCTGTGGGGCTTTTTTTTTTTTGTTGTTTCTGCCCCCCGGACACGAGCATCAAATCAAAATGTCAAGAAATGCTTTGATTCATCACAGCCGATCTCCATCCACAGAAACAACCAGATGCTTCAGAAACAATCCGACGAAGGAAGATAAAGTGACTTATTAACCCTCACAGTCCTAGAACTCCTTTTGCAACTTCCAAATGCGCTTTTCTCTACATTTAACCTTTCCAAAGTGATTTATTACCATTTATTACAATGTTATTTGTGCAATTTTTTGTTGTGAAAATCAAGTGGTTTCTTATATTTAATATATATTTAAATAAATTAAAATATTATTAAATATAAACAGAGAAGTCTGAAGAAAATGCAACTGAATATAAGAATAAAAGTCTACCATTTGTTAAATTACATGGGTTTTACTGTTCAGTGTTACAGTGTGTTCATACACTGTATCTGATGACAGTGAAAAGCAGGAATTTTCCTATATTTAATTTAGTTTAGATTAGATTAGATTAGAATACATTACATTAGATTCATTAGATTAGATTACATTAGATTAAATTAATTGGATTATATTACATTAAATTGCTTTAGATTACATTACATTAGATTAAATTAATTAGATTACATTAGATTAATTACATTAAATTAATTAGATTACATTACATTGCATTAGATTACATCAGATTAGACTTTATTGATCCCAATATGTGGAAATTCATCGGTCATGGCAGAAGCAGATTAAAATGTAAGAAAAAAGAGGAAATGCATAAGGAAAAAAAAAAGCAAACAATATAAAATAAAAAATAATAATAGTGCTGTGTTTTTTGTTTTTTTTTTACTTTTCATCACTTTTTTGAATATTTTTTTTCATGTTTTTACTCATTTTGTTTATATTTATATATGTATATATTTATATATGTATATTTGTCATTTCTATTCATTTTGTTAATTATGTTGCTCTTTGTTCATTGTGGTCCTTATTTTTTGCAGTTATTTTTGTTTATTCTCTTCAGTTTTTATTGCTTTTATCACTTTGTGTTTCATTCTTCATTGATTTTGCTGCTTATGCTTGTGCATTTCTGTCCATTTTGTTCTTAATTTTGTGAATTTTTTTGCTAATATTCATCATATCTATCCATCTATCCATCCTTCCTTCCTTCCATCCATCCATCCATCCTTCCTTCCTTCCTTCCTTCCTGTGAAAGCAGGCGTCTGTGACTGACCTTTTGATGAGGTCTTCCAGGCTGGTCCTCATCTTCTCCATCTCCCCCAGACTCTCCTGTGTGGATCGAGTGTCGCCCTCCAGTTTCCTGCGACTCTTCTCTAATTCTCCGCGCTGATGCCGCTCCTTCTCCAGCTGATACTGAAGCTGAACACCAGCACAAGAAACACAAGACATTAAATACAACCTCCACTTCAGTATTATCTTTTCTACAATTGCCAGTTGCTTGTTATTTTGTGCCAGCAATCAATAACTCTTAAGGCCATTTATTACAAAATGACCATTTTTTGACATTAAATTACATGTATTCAGTGTTTTCCCTGATTTTCCAAGGACTATTGGCTGACAGAGTTACAATTAGGTCAAAAAACCCAGGTTTCCATAGCTCATGTTACTGTGTCAGGCTGTTGGTTTCTTTTCAATGTTACTCATATTAAATGTAGAGTAAAATGTTATTTTTAAAGACTTCGGTTACTCGCTTGTGAGAATGTTGTCATCTGCTTCTAATAGTAATTTCAATTTACATGTTTAATTTAGTTTAGATTTGTTTGGCATATATTTTACTTTATGCGTTGAGTTTTGGTGATTTTTCACTTACTTTGTTTCAGATTATTTTGGTTAACGATTAAAGACATAACCAACGGATACCGACTAAAAACATATATGGAACTTCCAGTCATGGTAGCGTGTTTGTCATGATCCTATGCTTTACTGAAAATCCTGCCTAAAACGTCCTGAATAACACTAGTTAGAGACAAAATTAAAATCATAAGAAGTAAAACCAAAAGAAAAAACACAAAAACAAACAATTATGCTAAAAAAAAGTAGGAAAAACATATACTGATCTGAAATATCTAATGACTTTTAAACCAGTAATCCTCTAAATACATGTAAATATTTCTGGTATAAAGTAGTTTCTCAGTTTTTCCAGATGTGACCCATTTGTTCAGAGTGCTGCCATGATCTGAAACCCTGATTCACCAGTAAAACCCATGTAATTTAACAAATGACAGTGATATATGCACTTTTTTTATGTTCAGCTAATGATTTATTTTGCTGAAAAAGTCACTTCTTCCTGATTTAATAGAATAACCTCTAAATTTACATTGAGCTTTTATGAACGTGTATATAATAAGTAAATTAAATATAAGAAAACCACTGCTTTTCACTAAAAAATGCAAAACATAGAGGGAAATATTATAATAAATGGCTATAAATCACTTACATTATGTGAAGTTATGCTTTACTATTGTTATGTTGTTGGAGTTGAATTAATGTCTTGATCTGGCTTTTAGTTTAAGTTATATTTGTTCAATCTAACAGTTACATACATTTGCCAAAATAAAAAAAATATATATTAGACCATCAAAATTGATCAAAAACAATGGTTATTCAATTATATACAAACTCCTGTGTGTATCATGTGACTAAAACAGACAAAAAAGAAAACATAGAATGTCTAAAAGAACTGTTTTTGACATAAATATTGATGTAAGAACTGAAGAAGTTTTGGTTTTTATCAAGAAAACATCGAAAATAGATAGATATCAAGTCTTAGACACCAGAATTTTTTATCCTTTACAAAGTTTCTTCTCTTAATTTACAAAAATGTATGTAGATGTTTCAGACATTACAGACTATGTGGGTTTGTGATGAATCAAAGTAAGTGAAAGTGTAATGAAACGGTGCGTAAATGTACTAAAAAATCATATGAAACACACGCCACGAATAGAATGAGTAATGTAAAAAATATTGTTTAAAAAAATGTGAATAAATTAGAAGAAAAAAAAAAGATCTACAGCCAGATGTTTCTGTCTATATGGTATTTAAACATGTCCAATGAGACCTGCTCCTTAAGTTTCAGGTCATGTTATAATTGATTCCAACCGGAGGGAGCGGTGGATCTTTTTTTTCTCCATTTTAGTGCAGATTTAGAACAGACAGACTAAATCCTGAGGCCACAAACTGTAACTACATGTAGTTACGGAGTCACCGTTGACCAAAAGCATCTGCTGATCTAAACGGTTTAATACCTGTTGATCCACTAATTCTATCAATGCATGTAAATAATTGGTGTTGAATAGTTTTTCATCTTTTCACGGTCATCAGATATGACCCATTTGGATGTTTAGAGGCTCGTAGTTACCATGGAAACACAGTCATCTTCTACAACATTGATTCACAAGTAAAACATATGGAGTTGGATCAATGACAGTGAATGGAGACGCATGGTTAATGTTCAGTTAATGATAGATTTGATGGAAAAAAAGTACTTTTTCTTCATTTTTTCTGTTTCTGATATAATAACCATCAACTTTAACATGTGGTTTAATGAACGTCTACATGATCAGTGAATTAAATATAGGAGAATGAATGATTTTCAATGAAAAAGTCAAAGGATAATATTATAATAAATGCATACGTGATAAAGGTTACATACAGAAAAAAAACTCATTTAATTAAACCCACTTTTATTAGGCTTTGGTTCATTTATTTGTGTATTTGGACCCTCCAGGTTCTGCAAAGTTATCTTTATATTTATTTTGGCAAAAAAATGTAGTGGATTTCTACAACCTGTTTTAATTCCTTCTTAATTTCTTACATTTTATAACTAGTTACATCATGAAATTTGTATATATAAGGTCAAGACTTCCGACAAATATTTCTAAGAGTACGACGTAATTGTTTATCAGCAGCAGCGGTTGTAGTAAAAACTGAAAATATGCCCAGATTACCTGGTTGAATGGGACAGAGCAGCACAGAGGGGGCGGGGTCTGAAGTGGCCAACACTCAAAACAACCTTTCTAGTGTCATTACTCAGAAATAGGGTTGAAAACAGACCTGTAGAGTTGAATTAATGAAGATTTCAGACCCGAACAGAGCATTTATAGTTCATGTGGAGCACAGGGAAGTGTTTCAAAATGTATAACTCTATTTACAAAAGCTAAATATATCAACATTAACAATATATTAACGTCATATGATTGTACACTCACGTCCTCAGCTTGCATCTGCAGCTTGGTTTTTTCTTTGGTCAGTAGATTCACCTTGTCCTCCTCGCTCTGCAAGTCCTCAATGGCCTGCTGTTGGGTGAAAACAAGACGTCTTAGTCTGAGCCGCACATGTGTCACTAAATCACCGATGCTCTGTTGTACTAGTGCACATCTGTCGGCCACATTGGGGCTTGGAAGACAGGAGTTGTTTGGTTGCAAAGAAAATGTCAGAAGTCATTGGCGTTTCAATAGATCAGAGCTTTTCTCTCTGTCTTTCCATCAACAGGGAACAAAAGCACCAGGACATCAAACTAAAACACAGCGAGTCCGCGATTAAACGCACTCCAACAGATGTAGGAACTCCTCATGACCCATGTTTTTTTTCTTTCTTCCATAAACATCACTTTGCATCTGAGACAAAACTGATAATCTAAGACATGTTGAACAAACAGTAGGAAGATAATGAGTCCTGATGCTAAATAGTTCCCGCAGATTACACGACTGCTACCGTTGGTTGGAGCATCTGGGAGGAATTAACAAACGGGGCCCGAGATAGCAGCGATGAGGCAGTCAGAGGTTAAGATTTCTATAGATTTCAAAGCATCTGCAGTACATTTTTACTTAGTAAGTGCTGTGCGAGTCTGACGGGGAGCACATTTATCATGAGTGCCACTTTTGGCAGGTCCATAAGCCATATGGTTCTGCTTATCTCAAACTATTTTTCATTCTCTGTCAAGCTGTGAGTTAAGTATCTCGCTTATATGTAGGACAACACTATCAATTACACTAATAAACAATCACATGTAAGGTACATCTAAGTATGGGTGTAGTTTACATAGTTTTTACTGAGCCTGACATAAATCCTTATTATAGCTGACTTTGGGGAGTATGTTATGTTAGCATCTTAAAACTGATGCTATAGAGACAGCGTATCTAATCGGGTAAGTAATCATTTAATGTTTTAATATGTTAAGATGTGTGCGATGTGAAGGTGTGTCGGAGTAACTTATATGTTTTGTGCTAGGAACCACTTTTTATATACAAATACTTCATTACAGTACATGTACTTTACCTGAATATTTATTTTTTTGTCTTTACTTTTACTGCTTATATTTTAATATATCATGTGTACTGTCTATTCCTTTCATTTTCAAAGCTGACTAACTTTATTTTAATTACAGGGGGATATTTAGAGAGTAACAAATTATGTTTTTTGTGTATTTTCTCAACTGAATTTCACCACCATCTTGTATGACATGTAGCAAATGTGCTAAGATTGGTTAACACCAACTTCTCATTACAAATTATAGCTTAACTTTTTTTTTTTTTCAACTATTTTAATCACCTCCACTGTTTTTTTTTTTTTTTACCATTACAGATAAAGTAACAAAATGACTGGAAAAAATATGAGAGCGACACAGCTCAGACTAGCTAGACATTTAGGCTATCTTAAAATTAGCAAGCTAGCACTTACAGCATGACAGTTATCTTTACAATATAAATTAAATAAAAATAATGCACAATTCACCTTAAGTGTATTGAAACTGCTAATTTATAAGAAAAAAATGAATCTCTATCCATCTTGTATGAAATTTAGGCTAGTAAATATGCTAACGTTAACTATCACCAACTTCTCATTACATATGATACCTTTACTTGCCAGTTTCATCCACCTCCACTGCTTATTATCATCACAGATAAAGTGATAAAATATCTAGTAAAATATGAAAGGGACAACATATACTGGTTGATGATTAGCTAAATTAGCAAGGTAACACATACAGCATTGTCTTTACAATGTAAATGTTCAATGTTGAAAAGTTAATGATAGTGAAATATAACACAGAAACCTTGATGTATTGGTTGGTGCATTCAGCACTCAATAAACATGACAAAATTAAAATATAAAAAATGGGGAAAGGACATAAATAATGAAACATACTTCAGGTACACTAGGAGGACGTTTAGCTAAAAATTAGCAAGCTAACACTTAAAGTATGACAGTTGTCTTTACAATTTAAATGAAATAAAAAATAATGCATAATTCACCTCAAGGGCATTAAAACATGTGTGATTTGTAAGGATTGAATGTATAGACGAACACTTTGAGAGTTTATTGTGCATTTTTTCAACATCATAATAGAAATTCACCACTATCTTGTATGACGTTTAGCAAATGTGCTAACATTAGCTACAGCTACTCATTATAGCTTTACTTAACAACTTCATTTACCTCCACTGCTTATTAACATAACAAATATAGTGATAAAATGACTGGAAAAATATGAAAGGGGCACAGCTCAGGCTAGACATTTAAGCTAGCTAAAACTTAGCAAGCTAGCACTTAAAAGTACAACAGTTGTCTTTACAATGTAAATCAAATAAAAAATAATGCATAATTCACCTCAAGTGCATTAAAACAAGCCTGATTTGTATGTATAGATGAACACTTTGAGACTAAATAAGATAGTTTTAATGTAGAAAGTACAAATACTGTCAGGATGTTCCAACTTCTGCAGCTCAGATTCTCTTCTTCTGCGATAGTTCCCTCCATGAAGGGAAGGTTCCTGTTAAATTGCCCTCTGCTGCTCCATCCCAGTGTACTGTATAGTGTTACCCCTTCATGAACCTTTACAGCAGACTCTGTGTTCTCACCTGGCTGAACTCCACCAGATGTTCTCTCTCTTTGTGGAGCTTCTGCACTGCCTCGTCCTTCTGGGAAAGCTGCTCCGACAGTCTTCTCACCTCACTGGCACACGACTTTAGACACAGACAGGAAAAAAAAACAAAAAACGAGAAATGAAAAGACTCTTTTAAGTAGTGATATCTTGTAATACACATGGAAGATTTCAATCTAGTCTTCTTTCTTCTAAGGATATTAATGTTTTCCTCTCTGGCACGCGGCCACGGTGGCTTGTGAAAACAGCAGCTTCGATCTGCCACATCGTAAAACAATTATCTCCTTTCACGACAGAAACAGATGTCATTATTTTTGCCTCTTTCACATGGACATCAAAGCTTTCTATCTGTATGATGAATCCATGCTTCCATTGAAGACATACGGACCTAATGTAAATGTGGAATACAGCAAATGCAGTTACAAAAGGGGCCGCAAATACGACAAAAATCAAAACCGTGCATGAATTCCTCTGAAAACTTCGACTTCCTTGAATCAATCCCATCATGTCCACCTACAATGAATGTTATGACAAAATACTAAAAACATCACACATGGCCATGGATTTTTTTTTTTTTTTTCAAAGCCTCGTGTCAACTCCGCCATCAAACAGGTCTAGTCTTGTTGCATCCTCTACGCCGGAGTCGTCTTACTGTTCTGTCGTACAGTATTACCACACAGGAGAATAATGGAAGCCAAGAAAAACTTCATACAACTACAGGATGTGTCTTAAAATTGTGACCCAGAACAATTTAATTAGTTTGAAGAGCTTAAATCACCACCGTCCGGCATCTCTGGAAACTCTTTATCACACGCAGTGTTGTGAGTAAAGTACATTTTTGTGGCATTCCTGAGCAAAGATAGCATCTTAATCCTTTAATACTCCTCGGTGACATAGATAAAGGGGTTTGCAAGGGGCTGTAACAGAGATGTCAGAGCAAACTCCTCTCACCGGCGTCTACAGTGAAGAGACGGTGCTTCAACGACCGAGGAAACATTTATCTACGAGTGTCAGGAGGCGGGTTTTCATCCAAATGTGCTGCAGATTTTAACATGTTTTATATTATGTGCATTTCCATCCACTACTGTTATGTGACTATTAAGACCTGGCTTTACTTTACGTTCTTCCATTGACTTCCATAACTTGCGCGTAAACATTTAACTAATAGATAAAACAACAATTTCACCGAAACTCAATTTTTTTTTATTAAAAGTTTTTGCATTGGCAAGACGTGGTTTTTCAGGCTTGCGAAATTGGTATATTATGCAAAACTGCAATGGAAAGACTTTTTTTTTCGCAAATAGACTCATGTGGAAAAAAAAACAATGTGAATGGACGTTACAACAAGCAAAGAAGAAGAGTTTTTAAAGAAATATGGAACTGGCGATCTGCGCGCTTACGTGTTCCGCTATCTTGGAAAACTAGGTCATGATGGATACTCGACAATTTCCGTGAGGTGCTCGATCAAAACAAACGTGTGAAGCTCTGATCCACGAATTTAGCACACTGTCGTCGCCAAAAGTTGGTTCAACTGTTGAAAATGATCAGATTGATTATAGTTTTTCTATAGGAATTGATATGAATTGAAATTTACTACCCTATGCATCTCTTTAAGTTGGTCACCATGCTGATGGAATGACTTCTCGTGTTTAAAGAAACAAAACAAAAACATCACAAACAAACAAACAAACAAACAAAAAAACACATATTCATAAGTACGGGCCCAAATAAAATGAAAAGAAATGTGGTTGCGTAGTGGGTAAGAAATGAAGATTTTTTGTCATAAATACTGAATGGGTTTAATATCTATGATCAACCCCAACTCATTCCACAGCAGATTATCAGGACAAATTCACTCTTAACACACCTCAGACCACAGGATAATCTTATAAGACACAAGATAATCTAGCGTTTGCCGTCCTTGGCCTGATTATCTTTAACCCATAAAGACCCAAACCAAATTATCTGATCTGTTTAATATCTGTTCATCCACTAATTCTATCAATACATGCAAATAATTGGTGTAAAATACACTTTATCATCTTTTCATAGTCATCAGATATAACCCATTTGGACGTTCAGAGGCTCTGTAGTTACTGTGGAAACACCGTCATCTTCTACAACATTGATTCACCAGAGTTGGATCAATGACAGTGGATGGTGACACTTGATTTATATTCAGTTAATGTTAATATTTTGCTGGAAAAAGTCACTTTTTCTTCAGTTTTCTCAGTTTTTTTTTTTTTTCTTATAATCATGCTCAATTTTAATCTGAGTTTTAATGAACATCTACATGATCAGTGAATTAAATACAGGAAAATACATGATTTACACAAAAAATGCTAAATGCAGAGGAAAATATTATAATAAAATGGTGATAAATCTTTTATGAAAGGTTAAATAGAGAGAAAAACTAATATGGGAACTGACACAAAAGTCATTATAGGTTAAATAAACCTAAAAAAAAAAACTTAATCTGGTCAACATCTTTTTACTCCTGAGTCAAACTGCTCATTAGCATATTTTATTTAAAGCATTGTTGTAGTTTCACATACTTATTTAATGTTTTTAGTCTTTGTCTTAATTGTTTTATTGTTTTTATGATGTGCAGCACTTCGGGAACATTCTTGTTGTTTAAATATACAATATAAATAAAGTGGATTAGATTGAATATAACATTATTTTAAAGTGTTCTATTAGTTATTAAAGCCTCTGTCTAACATTTCATCTTTCTCTTCTGCAACTTTTTGTGGTATTTCACATCTGTTTTCAATCTAATGCTACATTTCTGTTACAGTTTCCTTGTTGGTCCACACATGCAGACACATATTTAATAATGAGCTAAATCTGACTATATTTTTGGTAGAAAAAGTTGGTTTTATTGAAGTATTTCTGCATTTTTATTCTATGCAAATTGAAAATGGAACTGTCTATTTATTAATTCTGATGTCATGGTGCCTTAAACCTCATTTTTGGGTCCACAAGGCCAATAGTGGAAAAACCCATGAGGTTTTTTTGCAGTGGGTGCAGAAGAGCTAAATTAATTTATTCATCTAATTAAAGTGATGAGTGTGATTTTCCATCCTCAGTGTTTTACTCGCAGTAGATTGTGGCCCACTGAAGACAGACAGAGTAGAATTATCACAGAATAAAGCAATAAAGATCATCTTAATGTAGCAGATATTGAATTATTTGTAACTTTTGGGGTCTAAAATACTGTTTAAGCTAAACTGTGGATCATGTTAACAAAAACATTAGCTTATTAATGCTCCCCTGAAGTGAACAGCACAGATAAAGAAACATTAAGTGTGAAGAAGTGGAACACCTCATACTCATAAAAGCCATACTTTAGTTCAAGGAGATTCCAAAAGATCTGTTTTGGCAAATGGAGTGGGAACATTTGTTAAAAGTTCAAATACAGTTCAAATGTCGGTCCAAACAGAAGAATGATGCATGGATTTATATATTTGGAAGTAAAAAGAGAAGTTACCTTAGTACTAAACAGAGTGTGGTTTTAGTTTGTGACACTACTGGACAGACGCCTAATTCTGTTAAAGTGTAAAAACAAAAATCATGCAACTCATCAGGTTCTAATGAAAGACATTATGAAACATTTCCATTTGGAGAATGATCAAACTTCCACTAAAACACAAAGTAAAGCTATTTTACTTAATGTATCAGTACTTTATAGATTATTTTAATATTGAGTAAGTAGCCAGACCTCTTCTGTTTTTTTTTTTTGTTTGTTTTTTGTGTTTGTGTATGTGTTTTATATTGTCAATGTTCTAATTTCAATAAAAAAAGGACAAATTGTTAAAAATAAAAATGATCATAACAATAATTTATAATCATATTTAGTCTTTTGAGAATCTATCCATCCATTGTTTATTTTAAGGGTGTCACGATGAAAAATAATAATGCAGGTGTGGGATCATGGGAGTTGTTGTTTTACTACAATTCAACTAATAATGTGGATTTTTTTTTTTTTTTCATGTTATATTGCTTTAATCTAATGAATTGGAACATAAATGTGTGGAACATAAAAAACACTGCCAACTTTGGTGTGGAAGGTTGCCAGTTTGAATCCCAGGTGGGCCCTTGGGCAAGGCCTTTTACCCTATACATGCCTATACCTTGTAAGTGGCTTTGGATAAAAGTGCCAGCCTAATGTAATGTAATGTAATGTAATAAATGTGAATGTTTTCTTTAGTTAAATAAATGAGACCGGCTGAATGAGTGGAAGACATGATTATTGGAACAGATGTGGATGTTAACTGATTAACGAACTGTTCATTTGTAAACAGCTCAGATTTGATGTCGCTAAAACACAAACTGTATATAGTTATAGTTATATTTTCAATAAAATGGAGGCAATGAAATCTCCATTAACTTTGAGTTGTGTGACTTTTTGAACCGGCTGTGAATCCCAGCTCAGGGGAGTCCTTCTCCTCCCACTAAATCCAAAGCCGTGGATCCATGATATAATTTATTACCTGTTTGTCTTGTTCAGCCGCTGTGAGGGCGCTCTCCAGTTCGTCCAGGTCTCGTCTCAGGCTGCTGCACTCGGCCTCCAGCCTGTCCCTGTGCAGGGCCAGCTGGGCGGAGCACGCCTCCTCCTCCTCCAGACGGTCCGACAGGCCGGACAGCTGCCGCTCCAGCTCACGCCGGGCCTTGTCCAGTTGGACGCAGCGTTGCTCCGACACCTGGGTGCTCTCCTGCTCCTGAAAGCCCACGAACACCCAGAAATAAACATGTGCAACTTAACCCTTAAAAACACAGTGTTTTATGGTGGTTCACAAATGATTTTTGTCTCTTAAATTAACCTTTTGAAATGATTTATCATAAATCATAATATTATATCTGTATTTTTTTTGGTGGAAATCATGTATTTTTTCATATTGAATTTACTGATCATGTCAATTTTTATAAAAAGTTCAGATGTTCAAGTACAGATAGTAGTACTACAGTAGCAGTTAGTAGGAATTTTACTTGCTCAAAAACATCGAGAAAACTTTCTTCATGAAGTCTTATCCAATTATTTATGTTATTTCCACTGGTCCGGCCCACTTTTCTTTTTTTTTTTTTATCATGTTAGGTCGTATGTGTCAAATAAGTTTGACATCCCTGTTGTAGAAGATGACAGTGTTTCCATGGTAACTATGAAGCCTCTGAACATCCAAATGGGTCATATCTGATGGCCATGAATAGATGAAAAACTGTATTTTAAACTGATTATTTATATGATTTGACAGGATTAGTGGATCAGCAGGTATTAAACAGTTTATATCAGTAGATGCTTTTAATCGACTGTTGACGTTTGAGTCCTTATGACTTAAACTGTTTATTGTGATTGGCCTGTTCTCAGGTACAGATAACTGTTACTGAGCCCAAGACTAACATTAATCTAATAAAACAGGAACATTTTAAGACACTGTTTACGCTGCGAATTCTTAGTTGGCACCTGAACAAGAAACATATGCACATGTTTTGCAAAGTGAGTCTCTCCTCTCGTTAAAAGCCCCGGTATGTTTTATATAAGTTGTACATTTATTTTTCAAGATTAAATAAGATTCACCTTTTGAGGTTAACAGTAGCGATTATTTTGGAAGACTTTTATTTAATTCAAACCACTAGTCATGAGCAGAAAGATGCAATAATGAAATCAAAAGGAGCTGTATAGACTTTAACAATATCACATTCGTCCTCTACAGTCATGGAAAAATTATTAGACCATCAAAAGTCATTAAAAACAATGGTTATGCAATCAAGTATAAACTCCTGTGTGTGTTATGTCGACTAATCCGCTTAAATATTTGGTGTAAAATACAGTTTTAATCTTTTTATGGTCATCAGATATGACCTATTTGACATTCAGAGGCTCCGTAGTTACCATGGAAACACTGTCATCTTCTACAACATTGATTCACCAGCCAAACCCATAGAGTTGGATCAATGACAGTGGATATACACACTGTGTTTATTATCAGTTAATGATAGATTTTGCTGAAAAAGCCACTTTTTCTTCAGTTATTACTATTTTGTGCGAATAATAATCCTCAATTTACTCTTAGGTTTGATGAATATCTACATGATTAGTAAAATTAAGTGTTAGAAATGATATGATTTTCACTGAAAAAACACAAACTACAGGAGACAATAATACAATGAATGGTCGTAAACCACTTAAGGGCGGTTAAATATAGGGAAAATTTCATTCTTCCATAAATGTCACACTGGGTCCTCATGGGTTAAGATGATTCTGGATTAAATAATCTGAAATGTGCATACTTTCATGTGATGTTTAGTATCTTATTGGCCTGTTTAGAACATTAATGAAGCGTTGGTATCTAATAGAATCTGGTGGTCCTTGCTTTTGTGCAGTGGAAACACCAAAAATGCATGTGCTGAGGAGAGCTGTGCAGAAAAAGCAACAATAAGCCTTGAAATTCTAGATCTCACACAATTTAAAGTAAATGGATAAGCACTTGGAAAATCTCTCACATCGGAGCTTTAAAAGAATTAACTCTTTTTTTTCCTTCACTATTTTTCATGTTCTTTCACTTCTACTGCAAACGAGGCCTTCACCTCCAAGATTAAATTCAGGGTAAATAAATCAAATCAACATTATGGTCAATGTTTGACAGTGGTTTAACAAACATTTAATTGTTTCTCTACATAAAAAACAATTAATTTCAATACTGATGCATTTGTCTGCGGAGTATTTTCCCACTGGTGTGTAATTATGTACCTTTATACACCTGAACACATCACTAATAACTCCATCTATTATTTAATTACTGTATAATACTGCATCTACAACAAAAACCTGCATGGTTTAGCATGCCTACACACAATACTACTGTTGAATCTGGCTTCAAACACTGTCCCTGAGAGGATTAACTAGTTAAATGTTTCAATAAAGAACTTTTTCTGCTTTATTTCATTGACCTCAGAAGGGTAAGTGAGAGATTTACCAAAAGCTAACGGATAAAAAGATCATAATTAGCTGAATAAAATCCCCGAAGCAAAGATTAAAACATCTTGGTCATGCAAAGAAGTTCTTACCACAGATTATGCCAACAAGATGGAACGTATCCTGTTAAGTCAGAAGAAGCTTTCCCTTTGTGACTTTGTCCTTTCCTTAATATAGAACCGCAGCAAAGACAACACAGTGACGTAGACCTCTGACCTGATAGGCGAGTCCGACCAAACGCCGCATTAATCAACAGCCGTCCATAACAGGACTGAAAAGGCTTGATTGTAAGAGTCAGCTCTGGTTACTGTTACTTTCTTATGGACCAGTCATCATAGGCAAGGCATTTGGAATGAGCGAATAGCATACCCACATATCTGGGCATTGGTGAAATGATCAGACGACCACATTTCCATCTGAATTTGTTTCCATAAAAGTACTTGGTTTTACGCATTCCCTCTGACTTTTTGCAGTTGCCCTCAACACTATTTTGCTCCCTGTCCTTCTCTGTTTGCACACTTCCATATTGTGAACGAACAGGTGTCAGCAGATATAAATAGAGGATGACATAAGCCACAGTTTTGACGCACAAAGAACAAGTAAAAACACGCTGACGTCTTGTACACGTAAAACTTTTCTACGCACATTGATGCTACGGAACCACTTAGTGTTTCTCTAGAAAGAATTTCGAGTTCAGCTGTATTATTATCTCCCACGTAAGTGCAGAGCTAGGTGTGTTTGCGTCGTTTCCGAAGCCGCGTCCGCCACGAACTTTGTCCGGAAGTTTTCTCTAAGGCTATTACTCCGATTTTCTTCAAACTTTGCATGATTGTACTTTGGGTCCATGCAGAGAGCGGAAAGGAAGATGGTTGACCTTGACCTAA
>JAPSES010085606.1:0-23930 GCA_029822895.1 Maxillicosta whitleyi | reverse complement strand
AAAAAAATGCCCCCCCCCCCCCCCCCCCCCCCAGCTACTGTACAGTCCAATGTCACATTTAATCATTTATTATCACAACTAAAGGCATCACAACAATAAACAAAATGGTTCTTAAACACAAAACGTCCTCGTCAAACAAACCAAAGAACATTTACTAACCTTTTTAACCAAAAACAGGAGAAAACTCTGCAAACAAAATGGCTTCCCTCAATTTGGATAAACTGAACAAATATTAACATCTGAAATGTCTTGATAGGAGTAAATGTAATTTTACTAATATTCTGTCTGTTACTAAATGTTTCATGTTTTTGTAATAGTTCTAATGCACATGTGTAAATGATAAACTGAGGCAGAATATGATTAAAATTGTACTTGTTATTCTTAATACATTAAGAATTCGTATCATGTTATTCAGATTTTTAAGGAAACTTTGTAGCTGCGAACATCATCGTAATATAATTGGAATGTTATTATTTGACTAGTCTGGCTCCCATTTCTTTATTACAAACCTGCTGTGAAGTTCAGGAAATAGACTTTTAATGTGGCGAGGTGACTGCCATGTCCTGGGGTGTAGGTCAGACATTTTACACACAATATGGATGCTTGTGGTTTAGGGTCTAACCCTGGGGGGTCAAACTCATTTACCTCCAGGGGCCACATTCAGTCTTATTTCATCTCATGTGGGCCAGAACCCTAATATGATAACATAACAACCTACAAATAATGACAAGGCTTTCTCTTACTGTACCTTACTCTTAAAGTTTTTCTCTTATCTTTTCTCCAACCTGAAAAAAGTGACATTTAGTTTAAAAAATAAGTGTAATTTTAACAATATTATGCCTCAACTTATCATTTGTACATGTGCTTCACACATATTTGGTAACAGGTAGAATATTGTTAAAAATGTGGAACTTGGAACTAAAATAGGAACAATTTCTCCTTCAGTTTCTTACTTGTCCAGGTTATTATTCTTCTTGGTCGTTCTTTGACGTTCAACTGGACCTTTTGAAACTAAACTTGTTCAGTTGAACCTGGATGAACTGGGCCCAGCACCATCTGTTGTACAAACTGTATATGATCTTTGAATCTATCTATGTGTGCGGATGGAAATATAACAGAGCAGTGATGCAAACAAAGCTGTTTGTACTGTATTCAGTCAAACAATGAGAATTGATAAGGAATTGGATCAATAAATCAAATCAATCATGGAATCAGAACCGTTACATTCTTATTGATTCGGTTCTCTGTGGTACTGAAGCAGAGCGTCCACAGACTAACACATGATCTGTGGAAATATTAAAAGCCTCTGTTCCTGTAAGTGGATTAAATCTATAACTGCACAGGTTCCTGCAACTGTTGAACGTTCATTGTCTCCTTCACTTTCTACCATATACTGAGTATTCATCAGCTCACGTTAAATCATGTGACCAGGGAACAGGACACATCTGGACATGCAGCTGCTCCTCTGAACATGGATTACAGTTAAAATAGTTTAGATTCCTAAATGGTTTATGCAATATTTGAGTTAAATTCCTGGAAATAAATCTGAAAGTTCAAAGTCTATGCTGTTTTAAGTTCAGTTCCACTGTGGTTCCCTGTCCAAATCCTTTTGGACCTGATCCTATGGGTCTTTAGATATATGTTAATTTGTTCTTTTGTTTCTTTCTTTTTCTTTTCATTCTTTGTTTTACTATATCCGCCCTGGTTGACATCATCTGTTGGTGTTTTGTGGTTTAAAAGGACCTGCAGATTCCAGTTTGTCAGATGCTCTTCCAGTCACTTTAAAGGTCTTCTGGTGCATGTGTGAGCTGCTGCACAGATGATGGTTCCTACATCTGAATCTGTGTCATGGCTTTGTTGACATGAAGCGTGCTCCTGCAGAGCCACAGTAGAAGGCCTGACAGCTGCTCCACTTCAGCTGCATTTGTGCAGATCAGAAAAACTAGAAACAGACCAAAGTCCAGCAGCTTGTTACTGCACGTCTTATTCATATTAGTCTGTGTTCTGTTCCCTTGAACACACAAAGGTCATTTCATTATTTAGGCAAAGCATTGTTAACTTAAATTAACCTGTGTGTGTGTGTGTGTGTGTGTGTGTGTGTGTGTGTGTGTGTGTGTGTGTGTGTGTTTCTGTATACACACATAGAGCTGTTGAACGGCACAGACATGGATGATGTTTTCCGTATTGTTTTAGTCAGTATTTGCTGTCGTGTGTTTGGATTTTAAAAATATGTACATATTTGATGCTATTTAAAGAATATAAATGAAATCAGGCTAATTGTTTGTTTTGAAGAACAGTAAAAGATGAATGAAAATAACATCCATCCCTTTGGACGAATTCCTCAAGATACTTAATTAGAATAAAATAAAATAAAATAGTCTTTATTTTCCATTTGCAGTTTAGGTACATTGGAATTCTTGTGCGTACATATACACACACACATATATATATGATATTTACACAATGTGTCTGTTTTTGAGGGTTTTGTTTGTTTGACATAAACTGAAGAGGCTCCATGTGAATGAATGCAGAATATGTGATATAATATATCAGATTCCCCACTGAAATCTCTTCCCTCTCCACCCATAACAAGGTGCATTAGACGACTGCTGGCAGGACAAGGTCAGCTGCCTATCGTCAGACCTTCCTTTCACTCCCAGTGTTTCCACGGTGATCAGTCGTCACGCTGGCCACCTCGGAACAAGCCCTGAAGACCACCCTGACGGTTGGCCGAGCCGAGAGAGCACCGCATACGCTGGGGGTGACGAGAGGGAAGGAGACGGAGCTGACAGGAAGCAGAAGAAGAAGAAGAAAAGACGACAGAAAGACGAGGGATCTTATGAACACGCTGAGAACAGGGGTCATCCTGAGGCTCAAGTCCAGGCTGAAAACACTCCCCCAGCAGAGGAGTTTTACCACAGGATCGGTCCAAGGCGCGACAGAGGAGACGGCGGCTGGGAGGAGCAGCTTGGCAAGAGTGGAGGTCGGGGGAAGAAGGGGAAGAGCAGGAAAAAGCTTCCAGAAGAGTGGGGTCTGATGGCAGATCCGTTTCTTCCCTCGTCTGCAGTAACTTCCCAAATCACCCCAGAGGTCATGATGGATGTGGGGAGTTCGACTCAGGCCTCCTACACAGATGCCGACAAGAGCCCATGGAAACATGACATGTTTCCAGAAGAAGGCCTGGTCCCATCGCCCCTGTCGGAGGACTTGTTCTCTCCAGCAGTGGTCCCCATCAGTCCTGTGGTCCTGAACAGTGAGCTGAAAGCCACGGCAGCTCCGTTCACCATGCCCCCCACCAGGCACACCCCAGGCCCTTTGGCCCCACAGCCTGATGACCCATTTGACCTCCTGATGGACACTGAAAATGCAAACCTGGGCAACAGCATCCAGGCATCGTCTCCACCGTTCTCTGCGCAGAATGATGAACCAAGTAGTGACATGGTTGACAGTGGGATGTTCGACAACACCGCGTCCCTCCAAGACTCTTCTGTTCAAGGTATGCTGGAGGGGGACACCTCCGCTTTCAGCCCTGCCTCACAGCTCAGCGTTTCCCCAAAAGGGGAGGTGTTAGCCTCAGCCCCGCCTCTTTCACCTTCTGATGCTTCGTGGCTGCTGAATGACTCCAACATTAGCAGCAGTAGTGAGCTGTTTGAATTCAGTAACCTGAGCTCCTCAGCCCCCCCCTTACCCTTAGGTTTAGCTTTCGACACCCCAAGCCCAGCCCCTCTCCGCTCCCCAAAAACCACAGCACAGGAATTTCAAACCAGAGAGCATAAGGACACCAAATCAGCCCAGAAACAATCCAAGAAGTCGCGTTCTTCCTCCTCCTCCTCCTCTGTTAAGAGCCCCACCTCCCCAGGATCCAAGAAACTCCCCTCTGAGGCATCCCCAGTGCTCAGCCCCTCCACCCCTCCAACCTTCACAGCTCTGGGACTTCCAGGATCTGGTCTTAACCCTGCAGCAAAGCCTTTCTTTCCCAGCTTTGCTGATCCGGTAGAGGAGCCAGCTGTGGGTTCTGCAGGTGTTCCCACCTCTGAAGGTTGGTTCCAGTCAGCCCTGGACAAACTAGAACGTAGAGAAGACCACTAGCGTTGGTACATGCATGATGGTTCCTTCCACTGCTGAGTGTCTCATTCACATATTGCTTTTAAAGATGCTTTCTGGGACAGATCTGGGTGCTTGGGTGTGTTTTTAGCTCATTAAACCCACTTGTAGGATCCTTTGCATGGACACACGTCTAACATGTTGGAGTGTTTGTGAAAAACTAATGCATGCGTTCAAGTCTTGATCGACGGGTTATGAGTTGAATCTGGAAGTGTCTTCAATGCCTATGATGCGCAGCTGATGTTCTCTTAATTAACAACATTGCTGTTGAAGGGTGTTTAATTACTAATCAGTCTTTCCCTTTAGCTGCAGCGTTTTTCCATGTGACCTTCAAGTCCAAACTCTTGTTCTCCTTCTGTCCTGGTGGATGTTAACACTCTTTCCTTTACATCCAGGGTTGATGTATCACTGTCTTCTTTCTTCTGTCCTATTAAACAGACTTTTCATGAGCTGACTGTTCTTAACAAACTCTCCAACATCCGTGTCCCGTTAACGTTGCTTTTACAGCATTTTTTTTTTGTTCATATTTATGGAAAAATATCAAATGGTAATAGTTTTTGTCTGTTTTTCTTTCCATGTTCTTATGTCTGCTGCCTGGGCTGCTCCTCTACAACAGGTGAGTCATGTTTTTATTTTTCTTGCACCATGTGTTCATTCTTTGAATAGTTGAGTTTATAAGAAAAGCAGAATTTCCAGTCAATGCTTAGTTTAATGACTTTTAGGTGATTTCGTGGTGTGGTCACAGCTGAGGTCTGAGGACAGACGGCTGTTTGTGGATGATTTTCATTTGTTTTCATCAGGAACACTTTAACTCATTTCATTCCAATCAGGGAGGGTTTGACATGTGATAAAGATGCCTGTAGAAGCGGTGTAAGATGGCAGACCCACACACTGAGCGTTGGACACGGTGCATGTGGATAGGTGATGAATGAAACTCAGAATTATTGTCAGAGTTCTAGTCGACAGCTGTCTGAGACTCTGACACTTCGTACCAACGTTAAACCACTTCAGACTGTGGCAGTTCTTCTTTGGATATGTCTTGTAACTACCACCTCTGGCAGATTGTTTTGTACCTGGATCTTAAACTATGAATGAGGACATTGAGTTAAATCCATTATTTCAAGGGAGGATGAAATGGAGAGGGTTGAGAATGAACCCACCTTTGTCCCAGAACAGTTTCCTTTTTTACAGATGACATCACCTGAACTGTGAGAACATGCAGTAGTATTTAACACCACGTTCTAAATGATGTCATAGATGATGTCATCAGTGTGTTTGGACCAGATCACACCACTCCAACCTGGAACTTTTATTATGTTGAACCTTTGTTCTGAACTGCTCTTTAAAGATCTGTAATGAAGAACAGCGAACAAACAAAATTATACTGATGCTTATGTTTAGTTTGTTCAGGGGGCTTTGGTTTTGTCTTTTCCTGTTATATTTTGGTGAGGGTCTGTCGTTCCTCTCCTGTGTTCCTGCTCTCTTTCTATTTTCTCCTCTTCTCCTTTGTCAGTGGGTCTTTCCTGTCACTAAAGTCAGAACCTTCTAGTCCTTGTATTTTCTTTCTAGTTTCCAGTTTCTGTGTTTTATGGTGCAGCAAGGCTGTGGCTTATGTCTTTGTATTTAGTAAAACATGGTGTGTCCACCGTTGTCCCGTGCCTTTGAGTCCTCACCGCAGGCTTGTGTCTTCAGTCGGTCTGTGCTTCACACTGAAGTCTGAAAGATGTAGAGAATGCAGCTTTATGAGCTTGATTGAATGTAGATCCATGGAGTGAACAGGAAACAGTGCTGAACTGTGACGACCCTGACGCTGTCATGTTGAATGAAAATGGAACAGGTTCTCATTTAACAGGTTTATTTAGTCTATTTCACTATCATTAGTTTCTTTGTCCAATTTATTTACTTCTACATATTGTTCCCATTAGAATTATCACCATAGTTGTTATTGTTGTTGTTGTTGTTGTTATTCTTATTGCTCATATTTTCTTGTGAGGGTCTGCACTGCCTCCTTCCTTCTCCTCCCCCCTTCACTCCTTCCTTCTCTCCTCCCTCTCTCTTCTTTACCCCCTTCACTTCTTCCTTCTCTCCACCCCCCTTACTCCTTCCTTCTCTCCTCCCGCTCTCTTCTCCTCCCCCTTCTCTCTTCCCCTCTCTTCCCCTCTCTTCTCCTCCCCCTTCTCTCTTCCCCCTCTTTTGTCCTCCCCCCTTCTCTCTTCTCCTCCCCCTTCACTCCTTCCTTCTATCCTCCCCCTCTCTTCTCCTCCCCCTGTCTCTTCATGTCAGTTCCATCTAAATGTGGTTCAGCTAAACTCATAATACACACAGTAGAATATGAACGGAGCCTCATACACTTTATGAAGTTTCCTTTGGCACCAAAAGGATCCATACTGACCTTCTGTTGTTATGATGAACAAGAAAAATAATGGAATGTGTGAGTGGAATGATCTGACTTCTGAAATTATGCTAAATGGAGCCTGTTGGAAGGCAGAACATATTTTACTGTCAAACAAATGAGAGTAATTCTGCAGCACAATTTTAAGCAGACACTGATGTTTACAGCAGCCACAGACCGAAAACTAAAAATAGAGCAGGTTTGTCAATCCTTTGTGTTGGTTCTGATGCTCGTTTCTGTGGTTTTCCAAATTTCTATCTCAGTTTATCTTGAACCCTTAAACCCTTAAAGGTTCATAATTATCATAAACCCTTAAAGGTTCATATTTATCATAAACCCTTAAAGGTTCATATTTATCATAAACCCTTGAAGGTTCATATTCCTTAACTCCTCTTTTCTTAGTCTGTGTTTCATTTCTTTGTGTATTTGGACCCTAATAGTTCACACAGGTTGAATCTGAACCTCCAGTTGCTGATAAACTATCTTTACATTCATTTGGACACAAAGGATTTGTCCAACATATTTGGATTCCTTCGTCATTGCATCTGTAACTAGCACCGACCCCACATTTGTACATACGAGTCTAGTCTACTAGTCTATAACTATTACTAATCTATAACTAGTTCCGTCCCCACATTTGCACATATCCAGACTTCTATGAACAGGACCACATTTTAAAGTGTCCTGGGTCAGATTAATGCTGTCCACACTGTGTTTCATAGATCAGATCCAGGTCAAATGGAGACAAAATCTCAGATTGGTGCCACATTTGGCTGCAGTCATAGCCTCTGTATGCATGTTTGTGTGCTTGTCTAAGTGTGTTCATTTGAATGAGAACAAGAGGAAGAGCTAAACACAGCTTTCTTTGTCATCCTTCTGTGTAATAAGACCTTTTGTCAGTGTCCAGGGGTGGGTCTGTGTCACCAGAAGTGCTATTTAAGTCTAGTACAAAGGATAAGATGGCATGTGGAGCACAATAAAGAGGAAGAGAAGAGGCTTTGAAAGAGATTCAGAGACGGCTGTTAGAAGACAAGATGATACGAGGAAAGAGGGAGGGAGATGTTGAAAAAGTAAAAAGCCTGTGCAGAGGGAAACGGAGCGATACACTAGAGGTGAATAGAAAAATAATGTTTATTTAGTGCAGGAGAGGGTAAGATGGGGGTCTGCTGTGTTAGACCAGAGGGTCTGATGAAGATATGAACAGAAGAAACAGACAGAGTGGAGCTGACTGTGGCTGAACACAAACAGTCACTGTTTATTAAAAAAAAATAGGTCAAAGTAAAACATTTTACGAATTTTTATCATCTTTTTTCTTCTCCTTTTTACTCATAATGGGTGAAAAATGTGAATTTTGTTTTAATTATGACACACATAGACATGATGACATCAGGTGGATCAATGCAAAAATAAGTTACAGTACTTGTGAGGGGTGGGGCTTGTTGTGCCTGGAAACACAACATCAGACCAGAAAGATTCTGTCAAGTTGTGGTTGTGATGAACTCTAAAATGTATTTATTTCCATATGATGAACCAGAGCAGGTGGTGGTTCTTTTTCTTTAAGTCTAACAGCTCACACACACAAACTCACACACAAACACTCAAAAACACACATAAACACACAAACACACACAGAGACACAAACACGCGCAAACACACAGAGCACATGACTGACTCATCAGACTATATGCATACAAACACATGCACACAAACAAACACACACAAACACAAATCCTCAAAAGGCAGGCAGGCATGAATGTACTGTGTCAGCAGACTATTTTTACCACTCGGTGCTTGTCAGTGTTGTTGAAGCTTCTTTCTCTGGGGTGTGGGCTGTGAGACGGTGGCCTGGGAGGGACATTTGTACAGTATGGCTCCGTTCCTGAACCCAGGGTGAGTAAATGCCTTTTGACGGCTTTGGAGAAGGTGTGGAGACTTGGCCTCATTGGCTGTAAAGCCAGCAGCTATATGTGGGACAACAACATGAGTCTGTGTGAGCTGGATGTAGATGTTGTCAGCCCGTACATGGATGGTTCCAATCAGCTGTGTGGGCTACGCCAAGGTGGTACAGTTACTGACATTCAAAGGTATGAGCTCAGGTAGTGTCAACCTTGGTGGGTTTGGGGTTTTTCAACTCAAAACAACAGCTCAAAGGTACAGTCAAGGATTACAACAGTCCAGTTATTCCACACAGACTCCTCATAAACAGTTCAGCACCAGACCGACTACTTCAGCACACTAGAATAAAAAAGATCAAATATAATTTATTGTCCCTGTGGGGAAATGTTTCCTGTGCTCCGCAGTGCTGCAGTTTACAGGTGGACAGAATGAAAAAGAACCAACAGAATAAAAGGGCAGGTATCACATAAATAGATTTACCTGTGATATGTACATATATACATGTTCATAAATACATTATTGCACATATGTGTATTTGATATACAGGTCTGATATTATTATTAATCTGACAGATGTTACTGATGTTCTACAGACCCAGGAAGGTAGAATGACCCCAAACTTATAAAACATGCAAGTTGTGACAAAATTTCCTGTATACATTGAATTTTATGGCGCTGTCATAATATACAGAAGAATATATGCTTTTGACAGAAACATTTAGGAGACACTATAGTTTTAAAAATACACTTCTGATTTTTTTCTCCCTTTTTCTACACCATTCCATTTCCTTTCCTTTTTTGTTTTACAGCTTCCTTAGACACATTTGTTTAATAAGTGGGTTAAAGGCCGACTTTTACTGTCATTTTACTAATTATCTGCAGTTCCATAGTATGTTTCAGCAGTTAAAGAACCAGCTCTTTGCCCTGAAACCAACACTCTACCAAGAAACACCTGCATTTGGACTAAAACTTTGTGACCAGCACATTTTAAAAAATGAAATGGACCTTATCCAAGAAGACACATCCAAAGCTCAGCATGGATGTCAAATAATCACAAATGTGTCTCTGCTCTGAAATATAACCGAACTTAAATTTAGAAAGGTCTTATCATGAAAAGGCTGCATGTGATGGTCTCAGAGGCGTGGCTGCTGGAGAACGGACCTCTGAACAACTCTGAAACTGTCTGAGTCAGATGTTTAGCTCTTGGTCAGTAAACCCACACATGTGATGTTGAAACTGTACATCCTGTCATGGAAAACATTTCAACTGCAGATGCACCAATAACGAGGGCTTTTCAGAAAATGTAACTTATAGATGTACAGTCACAGAATGTTATTGATCCCCAGGGAGAAATTCACTTTCTTCATCAACTCTTTAAAATAAATATGTAAAAGAAGATGAAAAAAGACAGACAGAATGAGTCGTTGTACTGAGTCTGATGGCAGTGAGCACGCTGAACCTCCAGCATTTTAATGGGGTTAGACACCACTGCAGCTATTTATGTCTGTGTACATAAACCATAATGTAGCTGCTGTAAAAGCAGGTCCACAAGCTGGACGTCCAGAACTACCACCGGGTTTGTTGTCCTGGTAAAGGGTTAACGGTGGGAGTTACAGTCCTGTCTCTGTCCATGGTGCTGAAACATGGATCATACAAACCACAAGCATCAAACATGTGGCCCGGGGGCCAAAACCAGCCCACTCAAGGGTCCAATCCGGCCCCTGGGTTGAATTTATGAAATGCAAAAATTATACTAAAGACATGACCAATCAAAGGATTTTAAATTATTTTAGGTCAATTCAATCTGAAGTGGGTCAGACCAGTAAAATACTACCAGAATAAGCTATAAATAATGAAAAAAGCTTACAACTACACAAAAATATTTACATTTACAGACTAGCCTTGTACAAAAATATGAATAACCTAAAAAAACATGAATAACCTGAAGTGTCTGAGTAGAAGTCTGTGGAATTGTACTAATATTCTGTCTATTATTAAATGTTTTGTGTGTTTGTAGATCCACTGTAAGTTGTGATGCACATGCATAAATGATAAACTAAGACATAATAATGTTAAAATTGCATTATTTTACTTGTGAATTTTCAGATTGTTCATGTTCTGTTGAATTATGGTTTGTAGATGTAAGTGTTTTCATTATGGAATTGGACTTTTTTCAGTTGACATTATTTATTCAGTTCTTATCCTATTATTGATATGATTTTTCCTGGTCCCGCCCACTTTAGATCACGTGAAGCTGAATGTGGAACTGAACTAACATGTGTTTGACAGGCCTGATATAGATGGACCATGTGATAACACATATACAGATACCTTCTGTTATTTCATCTGACACTTTATAAAACATCTCTTCTTGTACATGTATAAAATGTAACTTTAAAAACTTTAGTCCATGACTTGTACTTTGGTACCAGAACTTTTTTCTCTGTGCAGAGATGTTGACCCAGTTTATGTTTTAAACTAGAACATCTTTATGTTCTGCCTTTGCTTCGGCAGCAGGTGAGCACACAAGTAGGACTATACAGCATTATGTTACTTAGTACCACTGCCAGCTTTTTAGAAAATCAGACACATTTTTTTTAATATGTGCTTGATTGCCATTTAAGGTCATATTAATGTCATATAGATCCAAACAGTAAATCATCCCTAATAAGTAAACAGGGACTGGTAATGTCTGTATCAGTATGGGTGCATTAACCTCAATGCATTACAAATGCAATTTGTATTAAACAGATGTAAATATAAACAGATGCCTATAGGAATGTATGTGGATGTTATAGATCCCCAGACAGTGAAAGAAAATGTAAGTAACATGTATTTATGAATCACTGATCACAGAGAAAAACTCACCAAGTGCTTTACAGATTAAAGGATATAAGACAACACACAGAAAATACAATAGGCAAAAATGTGAAATTCTGAGATCCCACATCAAACCATACCCATAAACACAATAGAATAAAAGTGCATCTTGAATGCCTAACAGAGGCTGCTGCTCATAGATCAGATGGAGCGACTGCGTCTCCTTTGGTTTTGAGCCTGGGACGGGGGATGAGCAGCAGAGCCTGATCAGCTGGCACCATAGTGATGTAACCGTTCAATCAGATGAAGCAGTGCCTGTCCATGAGGAGCTCTGTTAGTGATGAGCAGAACATTCAGCTGTACCCTGAAGCTGACAGGCAGCCAGTGCAAAGATGCTCAGACCGGGGTGATAAGACATCTACTGGAGGCTGGCTGCAGCGTCCTGCACAGAGTGGAGACCAGACAGGAAGATGAACACCTTCACCAAAATAAAACAGAAAAGACAAAACCAACCCCCCCTAAACAAAATTAACATACACACCAGCACATGACAAAAAATATAAATATAAAAATATAGTTAAAGATCATCAGCATACATATGATAACCCAAAGGAAGCATATAAAGGAAAAAATAAAATTGGCCCCAAAACCAAACCCTGGGGCACCCCACACGAGAAAGCGATAGACTCAGACACATGAGTGCCAACAGCAGGGGAGCATGTCAGACAAATAGGAGGTGAAGCAGTTAAAGGCACTCCCAGAGACCCCTACCCGGGCCCTGAATCCATCTCCACAGTATCAAAAGACACACTGAGCTTCAGCAGCAGAAGGAGGGGGCATTTACCAGCGTCAGAGACCATCCAAAAGTCACTGGAGACTCTAAGAAGAGCAGCCTCTGTGAAGTACCACTGATGATAAACATAATGAATGCTCTCTCTATTCACTGACTACATACAGTACTTGGATATTAAAGGCAGATTAGAAAGAAGCCGATAATTATTCAAAGTAGAGGACTCCAGACAAGGCCTTTGAAGAAGAAGCTGCACAACATCCTGACTAAAAGAACCAGAAACCAGTTTGGAATGGACAGTAAAACTGGACTGAGTGGGTCATGGACAGGATGTCTAATGGAATGGAGGACGTCTTCATGCTCTCACAGTCTAAGAAATGCTCAAAGACTGGTTGGTGTTTAGATGCAATAGAAGGGGGTGTGACAGGATGGGGACACTCACAAAGACTGACAGTTAAAAGACTGACCTGAGACAGAACGTCCAGACAGATGTGAAACAGAAGAAGACTCAGAATAAGACTGACAGCTCAGTATAAACAGAAAGGAGGCAGAAAATGTTCGATTTTTTTCACACACTAGCAGAAAAGCATGAATCAGATTAGAACAGAAAGGACATCAACCAAAGAAAAGCTCATGAAGACAGAGGAAAAAAAAGGGAAAACTGTGGGAGGTCTGAATCTGAATGAATACATAGTCCACATAAACACTGACCTGGTCCCAATGTCCACCCGACATCAGTCCAGAAGCAGAAGTGTAAATAAACAGAGCAGTGGTATTGTCTTCATGGTTTTTTTTTTTTTACATGGATCTGTTCCACCGTCTACATGCATTCATCTACAGACACTTCATCCACTCCAGGCAAGAAACACTTGAAAGAAAAGATGTAAATAATACAGACATAATGTCAGTGCAGATGTTTCTGATACAAAGGACAGTTCTTCAGTGACAGGAACTACATCATTTCAGCTCCATTTGACAAGTAACTCAAGCTGATGAGTAAAAGTAGCCAAGTATAAATTGTAATATTACCTTCAGACATGTAAGGAGTTGAATTCTAAGGATATAAAATGGAAATAGTCGTGTAAAGCACCTAAATATATTACATAAATGTTAGATTATGAGTAAACAGATGGTGCATGGAAACGTGCTTCTGGACATGTTTGGTGCAACAATATTAATATAAAAACACTTGTCAAGTAAAAATTTTTTTAATGATATTTAGTTTTTGAACATTTATGCAAATTTGACATTAGTCTGTTTTCCACTGACCCTCAAATATCATAAATAAAATTTACAAAACACAATTTCACCAAAACTCTTATTTTTCTATTAAAGGTTTTTGTGCCGGTAAGAGGTGTTTTTTCAGTTGTTAAATTGTTATATTACACAAAACTACAATGAAAAGACCTTTTTATACAAATAGAGACATGTGACTAAAAAAAAAACCTGGATGTGGACGAAAGTTAGAACAAGAGAACAAGAAGAAGAGTTTGAACAGAAACATGGTGTGGTATGTGTGGAGACACTAGGAACCTGAATAATGGAATAATTTAGTACCAGATAGGCGGTAATATATAATAATAATAATGAATATATCTGTAAATAAACACCATATTTATGTTCACGTTTATGTAATGACTTCTATTGTCATCTACCAGAATAAATAAACTAATCAGCACATTTAGGATTTAATGGAAAAACTGACATTATACACTAATGTTTTTAACATTTAGTAAATGTTAATAAAGTTTTACACATAAACCTGATAGAACAGAGGCTATTGATAATAGTTTGTCGATGCGAAGGAGACGCGTTTGTACTTGAGTGGTTGTTATTTGTCGACTTTTGTTTGAAGACTGTCTGTACCGTACTCTGTTCCACAGAGCTGCTAAAGCTTCACACAGCTTTACTGAAAGCTAGCAATGCTTCCATTTGTGGCCTGCAACAGCAAATTAAAGGTCCATGTACAATTAAGGAGTTATGAGTAGAATGGAGGAGGATGGAGTGGAGGAAGATGAAACTGTCACTGCTATGAAAATAATCAAGCGTGTGCTTGGTTGGTGAAATGTGCCTGATGAGAGTCTGCAAACGGAATGAAATGTCACCTGAGCTGGAACGGAGTGTTGATTCATTTGGAAACAGACAACATGAAGTGCAGATGAACATTAATATTTAAGGCATTTTAGTTTGTTTTCAAATGGACATGAAATGCACCACACCTTTGGAAACATATATTGATGTATAATAATAATAATAATAATATATTTGATGTCAGTAGTATTAGTGTTAGTATTCTTTCTGATGTTGCTCCATCTGTCACTGTCTTCCATTCATCAACCTTATTTATTTGGGGGGTTTTTTCTTATTTTTTTATTTGATTTTTATTTTAGATGTTTAAAATGTCCAAGTATTAGTCCAGTAGCAGGAGCCATGTAACATTATCCTCCAAATACATTATTTTCATGGTTATAAGATATGAAATTGTCAGCCTGAATGAATGGAGCACAGATTCAGACTGACACTTAATAGTCATGGAACCAGATAATACTGTCATATTTATTTCCCTTGCCATTCTATATTCTGTGGACTAATTGCATATTACTTGGATCCTCATCCATCAGTTTATTTTGAGGCTGTCTTTCTGTCTCTGACATCGACCTTAAAGGACTAGTCACTTCCTCTGGGTTCGATGACTGTGTATAAATGTTCATCCAGGGTGTGGTTCTTCCAGATAAAGACGACTTTTCCGACCTGAAAATTAGGCCCTTGTTAATCATGCTCATTAGTTTTTTTGTTGTTTGTTTGTTGTTTGACCACTCACTGGTGCCTCTGGTTCATGTCGGTCCATAAGTTGTCATTTCACCAAAGAGCCTGCAGTCGTTCCAGAAGGTTATCTGATGTGTTCTGAGAGGTTTGGACATGTGATAGGGATGCACCAGAACCCCAAACCGACCAAAACCCCGGCCCAAACTCCACTGACCATACTGTGGGTTACCTGCACTGCTGCACCCCTAGTAGGTGCACCCTAAATTTCCCTGCTTTTTTTTTTTATCCTTTTGTCCATTGGTTCATATTTACTTTTACTGTTTGTTATTGTGCTTTAATGATAAACTGGACTTGGTTTGCTTTTTGCTGAAGACAGTTTTATAAGGAAACATTGCAGGATAGAGGCCTTTGTTATTGGCTGGGGACGTTAATACAGACTATTCTGTATTTTGGAACAGACACAGAAACATCTCAGGCTGGAGTATGAATGGCTAAATTATCAGAAGGTTGAATGATCAACTTGTATCCGGCAGCAAAGCCACTGGCTATTATGTCATTAATTAATTAGAATGAATCAGACATTTGCTTGTCTCAGTTATATGGTGGTTTTGCAGTGTGATTTTCTATTGCCAGGCTAAGTAGGTGTACTCATATTCCAGACAGGCCAACATAAAAAACACAAAATATCATCTTCACATGAATGACAAACACAAAATACTACTTTTACAACAAAGACCAGATTGAAAGACTCAATATAACTAGAAATTACAAAATGAACTTTGCTGTTCAAGAGAGAAATGAACAGCCAAAATAAATGAAAAGCAAATGTCTAATATTAATTTTACACCAAAAATAAGGAGTTGTATATGTTTTTTCACACTGGTAAACATCCACACATCGCTGTAAGAGGTTTTATCTGCCAGACATGTGGTAGTGTCCATTTAAAAGACAATATTTCAGGAATGTTGGACTTACAATCTGGTGCAGATGTCCCCTTGGTCTCAGGGATGAGGTTTTGTTGAACAAAGGCCATATCGAACTCATAAACACTGAAGAACTGATTGAATATTTTATGATGTGAGCATCGTGGCTGCATCTGCTCAGACTCGGGAATGTGTTTTCAGTCTGTCATGGTTGATGCTATACGGTCACTGGAAATCTGGAAGCACAGGCAAAAGAAGGTGATGTGGTATAAACAGTTTTACAGCACAGACAAAACACCTGTGCATGTGGTTCCTAAAGAGAAAACCCCTGTTTGTATCCTGATCAGACTGGAGCTAGACCTTGACCTTGATTTGACCTCAGTTTGTGTTGATTGTACACATTAAGGTTTTCACCAGCATGAAAGTGGTATTTGTGCCATATAACTTCTACTGTGTACGATGGTGTTTGTTCCATATAAATATAGTTTATTATAAATCCCCCTGCAGAGTAACTGCTCCACTGCTTATGTGTACTGTCATAAAGAAAGCTGTGTTAACAACAGTAAAACAAACTAATTAATACCATTGGGAAATCTGCACTTGTGGAATGTGTAGTCTGTTGGTTTATGTTCAATATCTATAGCATTTTTTCGGTTATAACTCATGACCAAAAGAATGAGGTCATAGGTACAAGCAGCTGAAATCAGTTTCCTGTGAACGGTGGGCGGGCTCAGCCTCAGAGATAGGGGGAGGGGCTTGGACATCTGGGAGGAACTTGGAGTACAGTCGCTGCTCCTTCACATCCAGAGCCAGTGGAGAGGGTTCATCTAGTGGGGATGTGTCCTGGACTCCTCCCTGGGGAGGCCTGGGGATCACCCAGGACACGCTGGAGGGATTCTGTCTGTCTGGGAACGACTGGGGAGGGCTTCTGAGCTGAGGCTGCTGCCCTCACAACCCAGACAAGAAGAAGGAGACGATATGGTATATGTAGCACCTGACGGTGTTCCTGTCCCTTTAAACAGTACCAGTAACTCTGCTGGTATTACTGGGGGGTTCTGAGTACACATTCATCTTCTGTGTCAGGCTGTAGTTGGAACATGTTTCCTTTTAATGAGTTATTCATACAAACACATCACAGACCGGGGGCAAAGTCCTTGACAAAAGCCAATTAGAGGGGTCTACCTGGGAATATGATGCATTTCTAAGCATCCTCCTCGCACACTCACACACACACACACACACACACGTACACACACACACGTACACGCATACTTACACGCGTGTACACATACACACACACACACTGTCCGCTGTGGTCATCCAGTCCCACCTCATCACCACCTGATTTTTCAGATGACACCATGCCTGCTCCCACCCTCACCACCAAAAAATCTCACCAACCCCTCATGTGGCTTGAACTGGCAAATGGATGAGGAAGACGTTACCATAGCAACAGGAGGCAGTTGCTTCTGCGACTGACGGAAAGTGGGCCTACCAAGAAAACAATAGACGTTTAAAGCGGGGATGTGGGTGTTGTGACTGGGCTTTGGAAGGAGATGCAGCGGAGCTAAAAATAGACACAACTAAAGACTGTCTGTCTGTCTGTCTGTCTCACTTTGTCTTCTTTCCATCCACTGCTCCCTGCTGAGATTTCCCTCCCCTTCCTCTGCAGCTGTGATCATCACTCCTTTTCGCTGTCCTCACCTTTCAGTGGGGGATTAGTGTACATAAAAAAAACAGCGTCTGAGCTCAGGTGCAGAGGAAAGTCTCATATTTTTGGATGAGTTTGAATCGAGCACAGCCACACAGCACGGGTGATGAATAAGCTCAACAGAATGGGATGGTCCACTGTCACTACACTTCCTGACGTCTGGAAACTGTCCCTTAGTTAACAGCTGTCCTACGTCTTGTCCCTGACATTCATATAAATGTGGGCTGGAGTGTATGTACTGGACACAGGTGTGTCTCATTCACCTGGCCTTGTCCTTTACAGGTCATTTGATACAATGCTTTCAGTATTATTGTGCATCCTAAAATGCTCAGACTGTTCTGTGAACACATGACTTTGTCCTGGGACGACATGACTCCGTTGATCTGGAGCGTTTTCTGCTTTTTGAATGGGCCTGTCAGAGGTGTTAGACTTTGTGGCTCTGCCTTCATTAGCCTCAGTTCAGTGTCTGGTTGTTGTGTAACACTTCATTCAGTGCATGTGGAAGTGTTTGTCTTTGCCATCCCATCGGTCAGTCAGGGTGAGGTGTTCCCTTTATCAGGGCTGTGTGTCCGCCTCTGCCCTGTCCTCATGGGACTCTGGTATCACTTTTGTGCTTTAAGAGGCAAACAGACAGGGGGGGAGGGGGTACGTTGGAAAAATCTGCACCCGCTGTGACGAACAGATGGAGTGACAGTGCACTGGCCTCAAGCGTGTCTACTCACCTGCCAGTACCCACCTGTCCGTCCACGCTTGTCTGTCTGTCTGTCTGCCTGTGTGATGTATGTACAAGTGACAGAAAGGGAGACTGAGGAGTAGTGATGGGGTCATTGGGGTGGGGGGTTTTGACAGGTCGGGGGATGTTGTGAAGGTGCAGTGATTGAGGACGTTGGTGTTTTGGTGCAGACGTACTTTCCTAAAGTTGTGACAGGCTCTTATTAAATCTGATCCAAACATGTAGGTGTCATTAAAGCACCTGGAAATGGATAGGGGTTTGTTTGGGGCGGGGGGGCAGTCCACGTGTCAGGTCATCTGATTGACTCAATGAATTATTCAGGCATGGTTTTATATTTACAGGGGGGTAGGGGGGTTGGAGTTCAGTAGTACGTTGTCTCCATCCAAAGTATTTGGTGATGAAATTATTGTTTTTTGGAAACCCTGTATAAGGGATGTAAACAATTAATTGACTATTGATTAATTGTCAATAAGTATTAACTCAATTAAATTCCAATTATATTGTTGATAATTGTGGTGTCAACAGTAGGGGGCGCCACTGCCTAAACAAATTCAGGTTCACAGGAAAATCACTACATATCAATTTATCGTTAATCGATCAACATCGTCATCCAACTAATGATTAATCAATAGTTTTCACATATATCCGTTCTCACACCAAACCTGTATCGTTTTTAAGTCTGTTTATGGTCATTGTACAGGTTTGACTGTCTGCTTATGAAATGCTCTTTGTTTTGTTTGTCAGAAGTCTGACAAAATAAGCACCAAAAACACCAGGACAAATGTTTGATGATAACCCGTTCATACAGGTGTTATTTGGAACCCCCCCAAAATGAACCCCACATCTGTGGCGCCTTGTGGAAAAGCACAGTGTGGAACCTGATTGTTCCTGACACACCCCGGACTGTGCATCTGCTCACACTTCCCTGGAGTCTTAAGTCACGGTGGGTCAGTAAAATACCAACGAGCAGTGTGCCTAATGAAAAGGCCACTTCCCTGGAGCACGGACTCCCAACGCAGACCCCCGTTGTCATAGCAACAGTAATGTGTGTTTTTTCATTAAATATTACTTAAACATGATCCAAAGTGTCTGAAGGAGGATGTAACTGACAGATTTAATGTAGATGTGAGGGTGGAGGGTACTAACTGACAAATTTAATGTAAATATGGGGGGGGGGGGGGTCTGTTGGTAGCCATGTTCACAAACATCCAAGTATGAACAAATACGACCATATATGACCATATATGAACAAATACAACCAGAAGTTCTTTACCTGTCATTAGAACACAAACCTGTGACCTCTGCTATTTATCTCTTATTTATCTCACCTCCTTTCAACCTCACTCCCTTTTACTCCTCCACCAGTGACCTGACTTTCTCCTCCTCCTTCTTCTTCTCCTCTTCCTCCTCACCTTGCTTTTGTCCCCTCCCTCATCTTGTTATTTTGCACATTTCCTCCTTTTTCCTTCTCACATTCTTTCTCTCCATCCATCCTTTTTTTTATTATTATTATTTTATTTTGGCCTGTGCTCCCTCCCTCTGTCTCCCCTCTATCCCTTTGCCTGTGCTCCCTCCCTCTGTCTGTCCTCACTTGACTGTCTTCCTGTTATAAATCATTGTTTTCTGCCAACATTCAGCCTTAAGTCCAAACCGACAGCCAGAGGAACGCCAGTAACTGAGGGCTGTTGTGACTGGAACTGGACACACACACACAAATACAAAGCTCAGCCCAGGACAACAGGCCCGTCAGTCTCGCACCCATGGTCCCCCATCACATGTTGACCTTTGCCTGAAATGCACATTGAGTTGCCTCAGATAGTCTGTCAGTTGAAAACCTTAACTTTTGTTGTTTCTTTACCCTGTACGTCAGGTGTACAGCTGTCAGATCATTTATTCTATATATTCCATTTAATCAGTGTCATTTTCATTTAATTCAGTCATCTTCAACTTTATGTTTTTTACAGATATCAAATCTTAATCCCTGCTCATGTGTTTCACATTAAGATCCTTAGAAGCGTTGAGGGTAGTCGTATAGTATTAATGATGGAATTGAAAAAGAACCATGAAGCAGAAGCAATAAAGGTTAATGAAAGGGAATGTGTTTCTGTCACTGGGAATTTATCACGGCAACACAGAGTAGGAACACAGAATAAAAATAATGACATAATCTATTTATGATGGTTTATTTTTAATATAGTAGTCGATGAACGGTTACCGTGTTGAATAAAATGTACCTCCGTTTTCTTTCAGGGAGTATCATATTTTTTCTATGTGAAAGTGTTCATTAACATCATGGACTAAAACTAAACCAACTGGAGGCTTTCTGTTTCCAGTTGAGTGTCACAACACAAACCCAGTTCTTATGGTTAATTGAGAAAGTAAGGAACTGTACTTTTAAAATTCAAAACCAAACTCAAACCCATCTGTTTCGGACTGTCTTCTCTCTGTGTGAACATAATTACACTGTCCAAGCTTTTTTAACCTGCCTTTTACTTTACATTCCATGTTTTAGTGCTTGCTTTATATTCTCTTTGTTAAATGTACGGTGTCCTTGAGTGCCAAGAAAGGTGCCTATGAATACAATGTGCCATTATTATTATTATCATTATAGAATAGAATAGCATAGAATAGAATAGAATAGAATAGAATGGAATAGAAGTTTATTTGTCATTGCACATAGTTGTACAAGAAAACTGGCTGGGTATTATACTTTATTTTTGACAGATTTAATTTTTTTACCAAACAAATGATAAAAAAGACACCAGAAGAGTATCAACAGGGAAGTATCATAACTTAAATTTCAACGGGAATGAAGTGGGTCGATGAGTCCCATCATGATAAGAGTGCTGAGTTCACGTCTGTATTGTCCTGCTTCAGTCCAGGTCACATCATTCACATATATTCTCATGTTGCATCAGATTATGTTCACACATGTGAAGTGGTTCCTCTGTGACACCACATTGCAGGCATAGACTGGGCACCCACACCTGTTAGACCTGTTGACATGTGTTTGAGGACGTACACCCACCTTCACGTCTACAAATACAAGCCCATGCACAGACTGTTGTTACACGCAGAACACAACATATTGGAATCCCCGTACATACACATACCCCGGCTGACGTGATCATATTTGGGCACATTTTCCTGATGTGCATATTTACACATGTTAATAATCAAATTGAGATACATATGTATTTTTCAGGAGAAGAATCAGGTGTTTTCTCATTGGGGTATCTCATCTTCTAGGAGAGTTGTTCATTTTAACCAATGATTAGTAAATTTGTCCAACGCCAGGTTCAAGCAGAAGGTTCGTTTTTCCATGTTTATTTCTGTAACAATTCCAAACCATTCCTTGTTTGTTGGGGGTTCTTTGCTCAACCATTTTCTCAGGTCTTTTTTACGGGCTGCCTGCATTATAGTGACCAGTTGCTAGTCTTTACAGTTGACTGTGGGTATATGGTGTACGTATGTGTGATGTGGTGTATGTTTCCAAGATAAATTGTGCAGAAATCATGTTTAATCTCAAACCCCATGATTGTGTTCATGGTTTTCATCATTTCAGTTCAGTTAGGTCCAATTGTTGGACAATCCTAGAATGTATGAAAATGGTCCGAATGGGCGTTCCCACATTTTCTCCAACAGTTCCCATAAGTTGGGAGAGAACTGTACATTTTAAGTAATTGTAGCACAATCAGTTCATGCTGATATGTTCATGTAATTGCAGTGGAGTGGGCAGAATGAGCCAAAATGGACCAGAACGTGTTCGAGTGCAAGAGTCTGAGCTAAATTCCTGTTCAATACTCACCTGCGCTGAGTTCACTGTGGTTGAACGGCTGCATGACTGATGTTTCTTACATAATACAACATTACTGCACAGGTGCCAGTACCGTAGACTGTAGGTGTGTGAACTTCTGCTGTTTTTTCCAACTTTAAAAAAGTGAACATACGTCTGCTGGACGTTTAAAGAGCTGGACTTCACAGGATAGCCTTTTTTTTGTCTGTATTGAAGTTCAGAGGCATGAATCCACAGTTATTTGGATCAACAGTGGCATGGTAGCAGTTTAGTACTTAAGTAAAAGTACCAATACCTTGCAAAATATTTACTCAAGTTTAAGTAAAAGTACTACATCAAGACTTTTACAAAGTAAAAATGCTAAGTACTTCCTTTAAAATGTACTTTAAAGTATGAAAGTACAAGTACTCACACAATGTCAGTCTGTGGACTGTGTCATTATGATAAAGAATGTAGACATAAGCAACATTCATTTATCTTCCCACAGCCTGCAGACTATACGTACTATATCAGATGCTTTTGTCCATTTCCTATTCACTCTTGAATGTTTCTGCACCATCTTTCATGAGGATGATGGGACCAATAAACTCATATATTATCTTATTTTATCGTACAACTTGCCTGGGAAGGACTAGTTTATGAAGTTTACGACTCCCCTCTGTAGGATTCTTCTGGACCTTCACTTAAAATCATATTCATTGTACTTTTTTTTTTCTCATCGATTATTTCTTTGTGATTTTTTGAACTTATATGATGTCATGAAAACATGAAATTGGCTGCAATTACAAATCAATGTGAATAATATTGTCATATCCCCATTATTCATGGAGCGGCCATGGTTGAGGGGGTCATCCAATACCCAGAGGGTTGACAGTTGAAATCCTGCTCTGTCCTAGTCATCTACCGTTGTGTCCTTGGACAAAACACTTCGCCCACCATGTCTCTAGTGTCAGTCACACTGATGTATGAATGTGTGTGTGTGTGTGTGTGTGTGTGTGTTTGGTGGTGGTGGGGGGGGCCTTTTGGTGCGAACTGGCAGGCACGCCCCCATCAGTCTGCCCCAGGGCAACTGTGGATACAAATATAGTTTAACACCCCCAGATGGAGCATGTGAGAGTGAATAATGTAAAGAGCTTTGGGTGACTAGAAAGGACTATAGAAATCCAATCCATTATTATTATTATTATTATTATTATTATATAATTATGATATTACTGCAGTACAGAAGTAACAGGAAACTGTTTATTCTTCTTATCCGTGGTGACAGAGGAATGAACTAAAATGCGAACGTCTTCCCTTTCCCCGTTTCATCTCTAGAAACATTGATGCACTGCTTCGCACACACACGAAGCCTTTGAGCTAAAACACACACACACACACTTCTCCTACTTTGACTTCAGCTCATCCAGTCCAAGCCTCTTCTTTTCTCACTATCTCACATCCACACATGGTGGTACAGCAGGGTCTGCTGCTTCACAATAACGGCCATGTATTTGTTACAGGTTATACAAAGTATTCAAGTATATATATATTTAGAGCAAGCACAAAGGTTAGATAAAGGCAACAAACATAGACAACTAAGGTGTGTGTTTAAGTCACAAATCCATGCTGTTGCTCTAAGTGGCTGATCGCATATGTATATGGAGTGTGTATGACGTGGAAGGTTCCAGAGTTCAAACCCAGGCTCAGTCCTCCTCAGGGTATGGAGCTGTGAAACAGTGTGTGCAGTCTGGATTTGTCTTATGTCATAGGGATGTAAATGTGTTTTTGCTCTCACTTGTCAGGACTCGTCTCACATATAGACGTGTTGTATGTTTCAACAAAATAATTAAATGTGAGTGTTGTTTTAAAGTCAGGTTTAGGCTGAAGTATGGAAAATGAGCGGAAGTCAACACAGTGTCCCCCCAAACACATGGAAACCTATTTGTGTGAGTGTGTGTGTGTGTGTGTGTGTGTGTGTGTGTGTGTGTGTGTGTGTGTGTGTGTGTGTGTGTGTGTGT